>JACXIT010000002.1:113976-171232 GCA_014737525.1 Bombus difficillimus | reverse complement strand
GAGAGAGAGAGAGAGAGAGAGAGAGAGAGAGAGAGAGAGAGAGAGAGAGAGAGAGAGAGAGAGAGCGAGAGAGAGATAGACAGACAGACAGACAGACAGACAGATGGAGAGATGGTGGAAAGGGAACTACGTACAGATGGAACGAGAATTTTTGTAGAACGGATACTAGGTTCCATTAGAGCGGATACTTTTAATACTACCATTGAGATTTGTTTGCCAATGACAATGCGGATTGTGCAGCTGTAGAGAGCAAGTAGGCATAGTTTGTAGATCGCAGCGGCAGCGGGAAGAGTCGAGAGGATGTGTCGGTGAGGGTTGGTCCGCGGTTGAAAACGCTTGCTACCACGTAGCAGCGAGTAGAATGAAGAGAGAGGGATTCTAGGTGGAAAGAGCGATCAAGAAAGGGAGAGATATAGAGCAAGGAGAGCGGTGGGTGGACAGGTTGGCGGTGGCGAGAGATGCGCCACGACACAATGGAGCAAAATTAATCGCTGAAATCTGGGTACAATGTAAAAGAGACGCGAGGTTGGGGGTTGACTGGAGGTTTATGAAAAAAGCTACGACTTCAAGCCATAAGTCAGCGATTTCCTCTGGTACATTGAGTCGGCGGCCGCGCGGACGAACGCCACCCGTCAACCTCCAACTATCGCAGCGAGTTCTTACGTGGGACGATGGTGACCCGTAAGACGTACGCGTCGCGTATGTCATTTCGAACGACTCGTTATCTTTACAGCTTTCACGAGCTACGGGACCGGAGCGAATCTCCAAAAAATTGTCGGCCAACCTTCGCCAACTGGTTTTCAACGTTATCTGCCTGTTCAAGAGGAACGGTCGATTCTACTTCTCCGGTCGTTGAAACAGAAACTGTTTAACCGGAAGAAGGAGCACCTTGTAAAAGTATTTCGATACTTGGATACCATTCCATCGAATTGGTTCTATCGTTAGATTGTGTAGGGTGTAATTTTACGAAGAAACCAAAGGCAATAAAATATCTTTTTTATCATTTGTAAGAAGATTAGGATTATTCAACAACATATCCAAGAAATCGATATAAAGTCAATCGCGATTTAAAATCAATTTTAATCGTGTTGATGTCTTCTGACCTACTTTCATAAATCTTTTGAAAAAGTAGGAGACGCTTTCTGGAAAGCAACGTTGTCTCTTACGTGTCATTTCTATTAGTTCTTTGTTCATCTCAGAATGAACAATCAACCAGTTACTCAACAAGTTCAACTTATTTCGACTTTCAACGCACGGAGTGCTTTGTCGGAATAGTCAACCTCCTAACACATTTTATTACATTACGTTGTACAAGTAGCTACTATGTATATATTGCGACTTGACCTTATGGCTTTTAATCCACATTGATTCCACATGATCAGTTTTAATTTTTCTTATCTTATTTTTGAAAATCTTATCTTTATCCCAAAGTATGTATTTCTTTCAGAAGAACGAAACGAAACGAAAAGATTCTCTTTCAAATTCTTTCGAGAAGAAGAGCTTCCCATTTTTATTCGCAACAATTTAAAAAATAAAATAACGAATAATTTACATCATACAATTATACTACGTGCGAAGTCATGATATTTTTTCCAGTCATTTGAAAATTAGTTTAGTCATATAGTATAATGTTATAAATCAGCAGATTCATGACCCATGCTCGGTGTGTACCTACAGGTTAAAAGCTTGCTTGTAGTATTGTTAAATATTTACTTGACTATGATAAACATTCAACTAGCTTAAGAAGCCCTCTTGGATTCATTACTTCTACTTTGCCGCGCTTCACAAGAACGGAAGTTCGTTGTTATTAGGACCGTGTGAAGTACCTGGGGAATTTGTAAGTTTGCCATGTTAAGTAAGTGCATTGAAAAATAAAAGTTCTTTGTTTTTTTTTTTTTTTTACTATTTTGTTCATCGTTTACTATCTATAACGCATTTTTTGTTCGAAACTATCGAAATTCTTTGTTGCTATTAACAGCAAGCATGTTCGAAATCTTTCGTATTTGTAACATTATTTGTTTTTTCAAATAAATGTTTCGTTCGACAAAGATACTGTAAAATAGGCTAAAATCTCATCTACTTTGAAACAAGCGAAATAAAACGAAGGATTCAGTTTGTTTGTTAAGTAATTGGTATCAAGTACATTTATGTCGTGACAATTGTATCCCGTATTGCAAGTGGCTGTATAGTAATTGTATCGCAAACGTAGAAAATTACACATAAATGTATCATCAACTCGAATTGCATTGTATTATAGAAATTGCAAATTGCCTGTTAAAATAATTAAACGTTGATTCGATATCCCTGTAACTTTGGAAAATATTTCGCTCGGTTTGATTAAATGAATGTTAAAAAAGTTTTTTAATCCAATAGAGGCAATGAGAAAAGAGAGAAAAAGTTTATTTAAAACGCATGGGAAATGGAAGACGAATTTTGCCCCGATACAATATTCACGGTACAATAATTTCCCATTCAAACTTTTAAATTCAAGCATTCTAAAGACAGTACGTAATATGCAACAAATTATGTTGTTCGCTTTCACCGTGCATTTTTCGCTTTTATTCCTCTTTCATTTGCATGGTGCATTATTAACTTTTTTACCGTAACGTTGCGTAGTTGGCAAATGTAGGTATTTAACTATGTAGCTATTTAACGCGTCACACATATGTGACGCATTAGTTGCTTTCCACAATCCCTGCATCACAGATGTATATGTGACGCATTCTAAAATCCGCTTGTATTATCTATTTATGATCTTTTATTGTTATATATGTAAAAATATACGTCATATATTATAACATGTGAAGCAAAATTTGGAGCTTGAACTGTGAACAGAAACATTATCTTTAAACTCCAATGAACTACCGTTCTAAGAAAAAACAAAGTGCTTTTCGTTCCTACAAAGGATATACAGTAAATAGTATAACTGAGCCAATAATCGTAGTTTCTGTATACATCATTTTTTTATTGTTATAAGTAAGAACAAAAATGAAAGAAAAGATATTATGTACAATGTCATGTTTACAGTAAATGTAAACCTTTTTTTGACATAATAAGCTGCTTTCTTTATATTATATTTATATTCTCGATATCCTGTCCATAACCCTTTCGCTTTTAGAACAGCATTAATGTATTAATTAATTGGTCTTGGAATGCTCTATTGTTTCATGATATTCTGAAGATATTTTTTCCAATGTTTTTGAATTCTGTTTCCCAATTTTGTAATTGACGTCGACGGTGCATTGTATTCACAGACGCCTCTTCATTAATCATCATAGATTCTCAATTGGGTTGAGATTGGGACTTAGAACGGGCCATTCCGAAGCCAAAAATTTTTGCGTCTCTAAATCACTCCTGTACGCTTTTGGTTGTATGCTTCGAATTTCGATCATGTTGGAATATTACGCATTGTTCAACAATTGGCATATTCTCAACAGCATGTAAACGGTACTGTTGCAAAATATCTTTGTATGTGTATTGGTTCATAATACCACTAACTCAGTGTAATGTGAATCAACGCCATAAGCTATGAAGCGCTCTTAGAACATAATGGAGTCACCTTCATATTTTGCCGTTTGCTTCACATGTCGCGGTTTGAGAGATTCGCCTCTACGAATTCAGTACCACGAGATTCTGTCGGAGAAAATTCTGTTAACTTTTGTTTCGTGCGATCAAATTACACGTTCCCAATCAGCAATTGTCCAATTTTAATATTTTTTTGGCAAATGACAAATGAAGTTTGATATTTTTCTTCGACAACATTGACTTCTTCTTTCTTTCAATAGTTTTAAAATCAGCTTTCTTAAGAATTCTTCGAGCTGTCCATTTGCTTATCCGCATTCTTGTCGTTTCAATAATTTTGCAGCCGTACTGATAGATGAAACATTATCTTCGTTCGTCTTGCGGTGATAATATTATTGGTCGTTCTCATATCTTTAATAATAGATTTATTATCTTAGGGGAGAAATCAATTATCCTTTTATCCAAATTAGACAGCTCTATGTAAATGTTTATAAAAAGTAAACGATAAATAACGATTCACATAAAATTTCTTAACAATGGTTCAGTTCTGCTCTTTACTGTGCATACACGAATACACATATATGTTCATTGTTCTTGAAAATTGAAAAAGATGAAAAAATCTAAAAGCGTAAAAATTCTGCTTTTTCTCTTTATCATGACTAATGAAATTACGGATATTTACTTTGTACAATCTGCGCACACGTGTAAAATCAGCAATAATTGTCATACGATACTGTTTGTTCGTTTTCTTAATCACACGACTCTTTCTTAATCACATTAAATACGCAAACCATTAATCCTTTCAATAACCACGTTAAACATCGCTTAAAACGAATGGAATGGTTGGAAAAATGGTTGATTCGTTATTAGTTTTCTTGTTACAGCAGACTAGGGAATATATCTGAATTTGTAGCCTGAAAGTTTCGAGTAATTTTAACCGGAGAAAATTAATGTACGTATTAGCCATTAAGTCCTTACGCGAGTCTTACGAATGATGGGTAATAATACGATTATATAATACATATAGAGTAATATATATTTTAATCATTTCCTTAATACTAAACAATGCGCGTAAACGATATTTTATTAGAGACTCCCGAAATTCAAAGCTTTTCAGCTAAATCGTAAAGGAAAATAGATTTTTCACTGTTAGATGGTTGATTAATTTAATTGATACATTTTCTACTTGAGACCAATTTCTTGAAAAATTGACTTTTCTTTCGGTCGTGTTACTTTTCTAGCAAACCGACGATATCTGCTATACATATACGTATACATAGTAAGTACATATAATCGTTTCTGTATCTGGGTGGCTGAACAGTAATTTGAAACTTTATTGAAATTCTAATCCAGGGCCATGTAATTTTTAATTGAGTCCCAGTTCCATCAGACTCAACTAGCATATATACATACATACTCATATACCTTCAAATCCGATAATTAAGAATCTACCATCCTCAAAACGAAAGCGTAATCCGGATTATGTCTTTCTTTCGTCGCGCGTCGCCTCGTCTCAAGTCGTCCTTGTTATCTGTAACCATCTTCCTTCATATTACCTTCCCATCCTATTACCCAGCATTCGTTATGTTTGATTAAATAATTCGTCATGACTTTAGTTAAATCAAATTGCTTACTAATGATAGTAACAACAAGGATAAATGACAGCGCAGAGTAATATAACACAGACTTGTGCATACTGACCGTAAACAGAGTTTCATAGATTTTAATGGAATAATACTTTATTCCATTAAATAATAATACTAACTAAATAGTAATACTCTCTTTTTTCCGCAAGTTCTGTGCATTCGGTTAATTGTCGAAGTGATTCCATAGTAATATACGGTTTGTGAATTTAAAATACTAGTGATTAGTGAATACTAGTGAGTGGCTGAAAGTAATACATTCACTAGATAAATTGCACCTCGGTACAGGAAAATTGTGAAATGGCCTCTGATTACGGAAGTCATTTACCTATAGGCACCGTTTCCATTCAATCTCCTACAGTCAATCGTCGGTTACAAGAACGTCGTTGAAGGTGGCTGCGTAACAAAAAAAGATAAAGCTATAGCTATCGAAGCCAAAGACGGAATTCAAATAAAAAACTATGCATTTGCAATCAGGAAAATTACAAATCCAAGAAATGTACGTTTTATTTCAAGAATCTCCAATAAAAAAATTTGCGTTTTTTTTGCTGTTAAAGGAATAGCCAAAGAAATTACCAACAACTACGCTATCATCGAAATAAATGGATCGAGTTTTCAAGTTCGACGGTTATTAAACAAATACAAGATAATCATACTGTTCAACGTCTATCCAACGATGTCCACATATACTACTAGAAAACATTATTGCAATTTGAATATGCACAAAGGCTCCTTTATAATATTCCTAAGAGCAAACATGATTGAGAAAAGTTCTTCACACATTCTCAGTTTTCATAGATATATTTACATTTACCCGGAGCACGTTCACAAACTACCTAAGATAATCAAAATGGAACACGAAAATGCGGTTCATTGGATTTACTCATCCTTTAAAGCATTCAAATGTTTTTTATGCAAATAAAAGGGACATTTAGCAAGAAACTGTACGAATACGGAGAGCGATAACATCAACTTATTAGGTATTGCATCAGAAGAAGCTGTAAGTGCATACAACCACTTTAAATCTACAAAATCAATAACATATAGGCCGCAACATTCGATAAAATCAAGCTACAGAAAATAGAGATACACTCCTCGAAACTGGTACTACTAGAAATAAACCGAAGTCCATCAAACGGACAAGATTTGACAGTACTGAAAACTCCAATAACCTCTCTAGCATCGATAAAATCAACGATACAATAGCAAATCAAGATATGCTTATTATGTAAAACCGACACAATCAAACAACTTAAGAAGAAAACAATTAAAAGAAATTGAGAAAAAGGTATTGAAATTAAAATATGCTCCAACGGATTAAAAAATACACTGACCCGCTTTTAAATTATGATCGATTTAAAATTATTCTCAACACCCCTATAACAATTTCGATAATAAATTACATATTGATATTATGTATATATAATTATATACAGATCAATATCCTTAACCTGTTGTCTATGTAAATTTTTCTTGCGGAAAAAATTTTAAACGGAAGACTACAATGGTTTTTAGAGATAGACAATATACTATCTCCATAACAAAATGGATCTAATGTACATAATGATTTCTCGAGAAAATAAAGACGATCATGTTGTGTGCTTACATATCTCGAAAAAGCATACAATATGGAAAGATATGATTATCAGACATTTTTTTAACTAAAAAATTACAGGTAATATATTCAACTGTATCAACAACGTTTTACATAAAAGATTTATTAGAGCCCGTCTTAAATAATATAATATCTTTAAATAATATACTACGAGGGTGTGTTTTGAGCACAACATTATTTCTGATCGTTATTAATGAAGTAGCAACTACAATACCAAAACCGCTAAAAATGACAATGTTCACTGACGATATTACGTTATTATTAATTGGAAGACCCATCAGGAATTTCTCAATCATCGGCGCAGAAAGCTCTTGATAATCTCCAAAAATTTTCTGAAGCATTAGATTCTTTTTTTCCAAGACAAAATCTACCTTCTTAATTTTTAGCCACTTGCGAACTGTCCATAATCAAGGCAAAATTAAGCTCTTCTTAGACAATGAAGAACTAAAGGAAAGCCAAGAATTTAGAATCTTAGGTTTGATCTTTGGAGTCAGAAGTAACTTGATTCTTTCATATTAAACAGTTTAAATCAGCTGTACTAGCTAAAAGATTAGCTATATTAATTAAAAATATTTACAGGAAAGAATTGTAGAGGGGCTGATTACACTGTCCTCTCCATCGTTTTGAAAGCTCTAATACGCTCGATATTGCACTATGATTCACTGATTTACGATTATATAAAGAAATGGATATTAAATTTACTATAGCCTATAAATAATATTGCAGCACGGATAATCACTGGTGCTTTTTGCATTAATCGCTAATCTGTAATCTTTTAAGCAAAGAAAATTTGCACTCTCGAATTCCGTCAAACTAGCTCTTTTGTAACAATAACTATAATACAAAACAACACGATAGCACCAAATCATCTTTTCTAGTAAAACAGAAACGCTCTTCTTGCGAAAAACACTTTTATCCGCAACCTTCAAGGATTAGAGCCCAAAAAGTGCTAAATGATCTCAAAATCAAAATGTCTCCACTTCTCGCAAAACGACGTTATAAAACATGTCCGCGAATCCTTCACGTTCCTAGTATTTTTATTTCTATCGATCCTAATGCTGAAAATAAGTCAATTCTCATAACTCAACCGAGCACCTCGACCATTAAACTAATTAATTTTGATATGTGCCAGATTCGAAAATTCAATGGGTTGCAAGTTAATTACATCTATTCGATGCAGTTAGTTCAATCTATCAAAACAATATTCACAACGGTCTTGTATATTTTATGTTATTAAAGAAGTCACAAACTATATCAAATATGATATTCAAAAAAGATTTTTAATTGTAATTTATACTAACTCGGAGCTCATTCTCTTTGATAACAATATAAATGATCCACTAGTACAAGATATTATAGAGGAAACTTATGACCTACAGTTAGAATCCAAAGATGTCATAATTGTAACTTCGACAACTTATTTAAATATTTCCAACGGTCGCTGTCCTAATGTTTCAATAATAAAAGTTCAGAAAAATATACAACAGTTGTCATCCTTCCAGAGATTTCTAAACTTTCTTTAAATCTAGGATAAAAAACATTAAAAACGATTATAGGAAGAATGCACTTCCATCCAATATACATAGAATACGTAAAAAAAAATACTTGATAAAAGTTCAGCAGTTCTTTGTAATAGAAAAGAACAAGTTATTCTCACCAGACTTAAGATTGGACACACTAAACTGATAACTAAAAATGAGCCAAATAAGTGCAGTGACTGTAACTGTATTCTGCCTGTAGATCATCCTTTTAATTGTAGTAACGTTCTCCAATACAAAATTAAATTTGGTCTTTCAACTGACCTTAAATAAAATAAACAAACAATAAAATGATCGGGAATCAGTACTTACCGATAGTCGAAAGTTACATTGACTTGACGTCTCTATCCTTGCTGTTTTAATTTTACGACATTCGAATCTAGAAACAAAATACATATAAATTTATATATAGTATTGTACATATATTTTTGTTACAATTTCATTCTTCGTATCGACTCCATTAAACACGGAAATTCGTCGTTAAAAGAAAAAATTCCCGTCTATTTTTTATGAATACTTTTGTTTGGCTATTAAGCACTACCAACGGAGAGCATTATTTAATAGTCGCCCAATACGACATATATGCGATAGTGTTTACGCACTATGCCACCGGTTAGCTTTGAATGGGTTAACTGCGTAGCGCAGTCAAGAGTAATTAACATCGTCATTCTTCTATCTGGAACATAATAACGTAGAATAAATAGTTGTTATCGTAATTAATAAGAAAGTATTGTTACAGGATCTGTGTGATTCCTGGCGTGCGGTTTATATTACGCCAGCGAAAACTGTGTAATTCGAGGGTGAACAATACAAAAGCTTGCCAGGAAAAGATACGAGCGTTTTTCTGTGCGGAGGTGCGCGTAGAATGTCGCGTACAATCTAACGCGCAAAATAATTGCGCGGAACGAAAACAGTTTTAATTTTAATTCCTTTAGATTTATGTAGCGAGAAGTTGTCCGGAATTCGCAATGTGCACACGATCCTTCTTTAACGAAGAAACCGTTATTCTGATATATCACGGAAATCAACATCTTGAACAACCTTTTTCAGTACATATAATTATCGGTTTGAATTTTATCTGTAATTGTCAAGATCTGTCACAATTTTATGATACGTACGACACGAAGTTCGTGTTAGCGGGCCCACTGCACATTGTTTTTTGCAACGTGGCAATAAATAAAATGACATTATTTCCAGGTTTGGGTCAAATTTTTCTTAAAATTGGTTGTTGGTCAATCTGTCGTTTCATATAAATAAATATAAAGAATTTATATAAATATATGCTCTGCTTTCGTTTATGAGATATGACGAATCTATTGTGTACGAAATACCTATTGAAAATGTTGAAATACCAAGGTTCAGAATAGAACAAGCTTTTCAACGAATTCAGTAAATACCAGGAATCATCCAGAGTGTAAATAAAGGCTTACCTCGAAATGTAAGTTGGTCATTTTGAGCATCTTCTGTAAATGTGATCAGATAACACGAAATCACAACAGAAAATTCCTTACATTTATATGAACTATTTTCATTGTTTTTAGGTATACAATCAGTTCCCGAAATGGGTTCCACGTGTCTTGTGCTACCATATGTAAACAGAATTCACTGTAATGGTATCGTTAGTTCTTTACGATTATTTCTGGAACTATGGCCAATCAATAGTGACATGTACAGGAAAAAGTAGTTCAAAATGTTGAGCTTTATGACATATTACAAAATTATCGAAATCGGCGGGGAAGTAGCTTTTCTACCATCGTTTCACTGCGTTTCATCTTTTCAGCAAACAGATTACATTTTTGTATTTTCAATTGATCGAATACCGTATACAAGTAACATAGAACATATGGCCTCGAATTAAGTAACGAAACCTCGGAACAAACTGCGATGCAAACAATTAGTTGTCAAAATTTGCTTTCGCATTATGACTCTTTGTACGATTTGCGGTCGCTGTCAACATCTGCGAACGAACGGAGCTCGGTCTTCTATTAAGTGATTTGTGCGTGAATGGTGATTGGCATTCGAACACCGATGAATTATAGACGGAGTATCAGCGGCCCCATAACGTACAGTACAGTACTAGTCATCCCCGTCACTGGCATACAGATACGCGGCGCCGCGCCTCTCTGAAGCGGACCAAAATGGTACTTATGTGTTTTTGTCGCGTTATTATACCGACTTGACGCGTATCGCGTGTTTCGTTCTTGGTTCATATTTACACGTCGAACTTGAATCAAATATCATTCGACCGTAGTATTCACGTTTAAAATTTTTAATTTTGACAACAGTGTGCAACAGTTTCCAAACCGTACAAGTCTCGAATTTTCCGAATGGAGTAAGATTTTGTAAGTAAATTGCATATACTTTGTTGCCTTGGCGGTCGGCGTCGCGCGTTGGTTCGACAAAAATGTTTGTAGATTGATCATCACACTGCGATGTAAATTTTGATCGGAGCGCGTGTATGTATGCTTACGGTTTACGTCATGCGACGGGAAGGAGAAACGACCGTGATAACTTAATCGCTAATCAATTTGTTCACTTCTCACGTTCACGTTCACGTTCGTCGTAAAAGAACGTTTCGTTAAAAAGTTTGATTCTTCATTATACTCTACCTTTCCCTGCAGTTTAAGAGATATATATGTAAGATATATGGAAGTGTAGCTACTAAATTACAGGGGATTACAGAAAGGTTATACTATGCAGTTACAGCATGCATTCGCATAGTGAAAACATCGTTCTCGTTGGTATATTACGAAATATAATGGTTGATACGAACTTTCAGCCTGTCGCGAGAGAAATTTACCGATTATTATCGAATGTTCCGCAAAGTTGGTTAAACCGAGACACAACGTTTAATGCGTTAAGTCAGCTGTTTCAAGTTGAATACACGGGAATCTATTAATACGATCAGGCAGCTTGAACTCCTTTTAAGTTGAACGTGACAGCGTTTGGCAAGCATTGCTAATGATAAATTTAATTGGCGATAGACTGGCACAACTTTATGAAACGGAAAATCATATAAGCATTAGAAGCAGAGATATTTGATAGGAATAAGAATGTATTTTCGTTCGATTGTAGCCATATCGCATTACAACATTACAAATCCTTGAATTTTTTATTATTTCTGTCAACAACCTACGATAAATAAACTTATGGAAGTAAGTAATCTGTTTTCTTTTTTCTTGTACCTTTTTGAGAATTAAATATTAATTGCGTACAAGGTTAATGAAATTGAGAAGTTTACGAAAAGTAGATTAGAGTCACAGATCTGTTCGTGGAAATGGCAGAACGTAACGTATGGATATATGTATATATATATATATATGTATGTATATACCGATTGAACAGAAATAATTCGATTGATTTGGTAGAAAATAAAAGCATTGGAGTGGGATGATGAGATTTACGCATCGATAAACCTATTATTCGGATAGCTTCCAAAAATATTCTTTTGTCGCATTGATCGCGGATATTTGCACGGTTATTGTTTTCCAATATTCGACGATATTATTTTCGCTATAGAAATAATTCAACCAACTTGCCACGCACCTAAGAAATAGATAGGTAAATATTGTAGTCGTTTACCGATCATTTTCTTAATTTTGCGTTAGGACCATATTTGAGTTACGCGATGCATCTATTCGTTATCTAAGAATGCAATATTACATCAGTAAGAAACGTACACATTTAATAAATCGATATATTTACCGTAACGTACGAATGATAATCTTTTGTCGCAATATGATTTTCTATCTTTCGTTCAATTGTGGTTATATCGAGAGAGGTATCCGTTGCGATTGCAGCTGCTTTTTTCGTCCTGTCACTTCCGGCCTTTAACGAGATTATTATTGGCGCTAATTAATCATTGAAGCGCACTTAAAATAGTTATTCCATCGAAATTATCCATAAATTGGCCATCGTGCAAAACACCTGACTTTAACCATTTTATTCTCTCGTAACGTTATACGGACATATTCGGTCGATATACGATGCACGTGACAATTATTAAAACAGGGTCAACGTCACTTAACGTCCTCGTCATTTATCGCCGTTTAACAGAATTAATGATCACACCTGTACGCGGCCGGCGTGATGCGTTCATTAATACGGCGGGATTTCACCGTGAATGCCGGTGTTTTTCGCGATACCAAAAAGACCGTCGAAATATTTCTCCCTTTCGGCGTTGTTTTTTACCCTTTTTTCTCTTTTTCTCTTCCTCTCTCCTTTTTCTGTTTTTTTACCTGCCGCGAATCAACCGCACCACGAGCACGGAAATATTTTTCAAAATATATACTGCGTCGTGCTGTCTTCTTGTCATTTTCAAAATATTATACGATCCCGTTGAATATTGTAAAAGTTGAAAAAGTTTCAGAAAATTATTTTTATTGATCTATCAACGAATACAGTTGCTGCTCGGATATACAATTTTTACAAATGTTACAAATTACCAATGATGACACGATAAATAAAAAAAAATATATACCTTTTAATACGCGACGAATATCGTACTTTATATAAAAAAAGCATTTACTCAAATATCGCCTATAGCTATAAAGTTTTTACGCGATAAACAAATTAGCGAACACAGAAAATGTCATAACTTTGTAATCGAGTTCTGTTGATCGATATAAATAGCAACGATACATATGGCTGTAACTACACTGAAAAAACTGGAAAAATAATATTTTCACTGCTAGTTCTCGTTTTACTTGGACGTAGTAGTTTTCGCTTTTTCTTTTTCGGGGCATTTTCAAATCCTACCTAATGTTCTGTTAAACAATTTGTAATTTTTTTTTAGACTAATAAAATTTTTCGTCAATTATTCTCCAGTTAACGTGAAAATCTGACACCGTTCTTGGAATTCTAATTAGCGGTCGGTGTGGCCGCGATGCAACGGTTGGTTGTAAGATTGTTTGCTTTTTACCCCATGACAGCCTAATTTCGTATTCACCAAACGCAGTGTACCGTGTTGCACTTGATACATTCACATCCACATTCGGCCACTTCCACTGTTTTTAGCCGCCGTCGTATTATATTGTACATCAGTGCGTACTTGCTACTAATATACGGAGGTTTTTAGCAGTGTCGTTAACGTCACCTCATATATCAATCCACAAAAACGCGAAAGCTCGTCCCGCAAGCCACCACGCTGATCAAGAAGTTGCGCAAAACGTTCGAAAGCAACAACCGTTATTTCTTCGTGACGTGACATGACACGTTCTTTGATTCGCCATGAATACGCGATTGCCGGCGAGAAAATTTCTCTTTCCTTTTCTTCTTCACGATGCGAACAGTCAGATGGAAATTTGGTTCCATTAGTTTATTATTTTATGCGAGAAAGCTTGCTGTCGAAAATGTTTGTCAAATCTTTCGTTTCTGGAGGTAATTTACGCGATATATTTTGCAGATACAGTAGAAGGATAGAAGTACGCAGTTCATCAACGAAATACTTTGAACAAGTATTAATTGCAAGCACTGGTTGAAACATTGGAATATACATGCGGGAATTATGAGAATTATAGTAGAGGAGAGTCAAATATAGTACAGAAGAGGTGCCGACCACTCTGTGTTCTTTTGTTATATCTTGGACTAGAGTCGGTAAAAATCAAAATTAAAAGAAATGAGTTTATAATATAAATGGAACATAATAAAAGTAGATAAATTAATCTTGTGAGATTCAATAATAAGAATTGATCATTTGTAAGAGAAAAAATGTTGTAACTTATAGAAAATGAAAAATTGTCATCCAGTACCGACCAATTATTTAGTTAGTAGATTTTTCGGTCTCAGTGATTAGCAATGTTAAAGAAAAAATTTACAGTTTAGAATACACATTTTCATTCAAATTTTATTTATACATATATCGCAAGTATAAAGTAATTCATGTTTTCTAGATCTGTGCATTCAACACGTTCCCAGCCATTACATTCGTCGTTTTTGGAACATTGAAAGTTACAGCATCCTGTTTCTGAGTCATCTTATTTTCAGGGAGCTCCAAAGCCGCATTCATGTTCTCCCCTGTCCGTTTGCCTTTTTTCTGCTGCGAAATTTCAGCTAATTTAATTTCGATTGCCAATAGATTAAACTTACAGATAAAGAAGATTTGGTCTGTACTGATTGTCGGTACTGCATGATAAACACGTGGAAACATTTTAGATTATAATGTATGTAATATATCAAGAAAATGACAAAACTGGGGGCTGGAAATTATATTTAATAGACTAGATATACTATACATAATAGAAGAAAATCATCTACTTATCTGAAAAACAAAATATTAGCCGTAGAAGATAACTTTTAACAACAGTGTTAGAACAACAAAAATAATGGAATTAACATAATGGCTCTGGAATACAAGGTGTGTTACGAAAGTAATGAGGCTGGTCCTGTAAAAATATTTATATGTCGTTTAATGAAAAATGTACACTGTCCCCTTCAAAATAGTTCCCTTAAGCAGCTATAAACCACCGGAAGTGATGCTTCCACTTCTGGATGCAGTGTTGGAATTCTTCTATTAAAATTGCTTTCGGTTCGTCGGTTACAACCAAAATGATGTCCCCTAAGATGGCTTTTAATATTTGGAGAAAGTAAAAGGTCATATGGAACCTTAATTGTGGAACCACAAGAATACATTTGTTGGCCAAAGATTCATTTACAGAGAATGCAGCGTAAGACGCTGCTCGGTATGTCGCTGTTCTATTTCCGTAATGCATCATTAAATTTTAATATAATTAAATAATTATTATATAATGATAAATTGATAAATAATGATAACAATAAATGATTCCATTAAATATAAATTTTGTAAAACTCCCAACGACATCGCTTGTATCAGCTGAATCGAGTTGAAATTCATATTGAAGGTAGAATAGAGATATTACGTCTAAAATAGCATCGCGGCATTGATACAGTGTTGCGTATTGCGTACAAAGAGTTGCCATAGTTACTTATTTGTTAATACAAATAAAAATACTAATATTTGGTGAAAAGGTCAGAATTAATTTTGGGTCGGTTCTGTATGCCGATCAGTACTATATGATTCTCTCCTAGGCACATTTGTATTGTATTATATGTACTTATTATCTAATATGTGTATTATATGTATCTAAGTATCTATGTGGAATGGGAAGAATTGATTTATTTGATGACACAGTTACACAATAACGGCACAACAGTTAACAGAGATAACAATTTCGAAAGTATCCGATTTTTAAGAACTTTCCTTAAGAAAACTATCGAAAATATCAAATAAAAATTTCTTGAGAGAGTATAAGATTGAATTATTTAAATTATTTGATTAGAAGAATGAACCTTTTTTCATTTCAGTTCTTTCTATACAGTTTTATGAATCTCTTGCAGGATGTAATTGTTATCGACATGTATTCTATCATCTGTCATAGTTATTTAAAAACAAACAATGAAAAAATTTTTTCTTTAAGTATCTTTTTGACGGATATTCTTTGGATAAGTGTCTTTAAATTGGCTTCGAGCAGTGTTGAATATATCTAAGAAAACTTGTCCATTGTTTCAGTCGTTTCTTGCCATTTTGAACTCTGACGCATTTCGCTAAATGGAGTGCTGCAACTTTGTTGTTTTTATGAATTCATCCCCAAACTATTTGGAGCACATATTTGAAATACTTTTGATTCATAGAAAAAACATTGATATTTCTTAAACTTCTTAGGTATATTTGTTAATTTCTCATACATATACACAAATTTTGGAAAACCTCGGGAAAATATTAATAAGGTATAATTATAAAATAATTGAACTATGTTAAATTAAGAAAAAATCCTCGAAATGAAATATTTGGAATAAAACGTTTATTCTGAATCATAATGCAAAAACGGTAAAAAGAAATTGTTTCGATGAAGAGATTTTGAGTTTAATCGACTAAAGAACCTTATAACCTTAAATATTTTTCAACGTTAACAGACGTAAGAAAATTAAATTATACGTACACTGAGCAAAGTTTCTCATTCACATTGAAAATGATCTACAACTTTGAAACTATAAGAAAAAAAAAAAAAAAAAAAAAAAAAAAAAAAAAAAAAAAAAAAAAAAAAAAAAAAAAAAAAAAAAAAAAAAAAAAAAAAAAAAAAAAGAAAAAAAAAAGAAAAAGGGAAGAAAGAAAAATAGTAAGTGACAGAATATATTGATTAACAAGATAACATAAGAATTAGTAATAATTCGTAGAAATATCAATCGATTTCCCGAGAGAGTTAGGAATCGTCGACCACGTCGCGTCGCGTCGAGACGATGAAAAGTCCACGCAGCGTTGTCAACTGTCACAGATAAACTTTTTTCCTCCAGGATGAAAAATAGTAAAAGTAAGCCATTGGGAAGGAAGATTTTCCTCTTGGGTGGGTTATAATGAGAAAAGTAATTCCAATTTAAATAATATCCCGAAGTGCCGGGAAAAATAATATCCTACGATCGCCATTGGAACTCGCGAAAAGAGGAAACTAATTCCAAAAGATAGCTCGGTCGAATGATCTTCTCGTGAAATGTCGAAGGCAATCGATAGAAAATATTCGCGATGGTTCTTTATTAGTTGAACTTACGATTAGTTTTCAAAAGGGACAAGCATTGGAAAATTATCAACCGGAACAAGTTTTTGCCCTTCGCATATCTTGTACGACAAAGTTTGGAAATGAAGCTTCGAGAATTTCTTCGACTTGGAATACGCCCTCTTAATTATATCTACCATATTCAGTTATTAAATAAAACTTGCATTTCTGTTTGATATCGTTGAAGCAGGCTGAAAGTATTATGAAATAGTTATACTAACTTGCTCGTTCTTAACATTTGTCATTTTCACCATATCATTTACTTTAGAACTCAACGATCCTTCGAATAAAAAGTTTCTGTATTACAATTGTCGTCGATTAACTTATCGATGTTTCGTTAAACGATGTTTCATATTCAATCCTTCGATACAGATCGAAATTTTCGAAATCATTATAGAATACGAACGAGTATATGTCAGCGTCTCGCGTATTAAGGAAACCAAATCGATTTTTTAATCTCATTAACCTTAAGGGAATGAAGATATTGTTCTTATTGCGATTCTCACAAAACTGTGTGATATTTGTAAGAACAGAAAATGTATGTATAAGCTTTATGTGTATTTAGATACGAAGAAAGATATCGACTATAAAAACGTAGAAACTATTAAAGTCTACTTCTAAATATAATTGAACGAATAAAATTCGCGTTATTAAGTTGTAATGTTTGCGTTACTCTTATAGAAATATACTCTCTGTTAAAAGTTAGTTCGCATAGGTAGTACAAAAGTCGGTGTGGCTTCCGGCAAATTTCTAAAGTCCTAACCCAGTAACGAGGACATAACAGGTCTGACCGCGTGTTTCCTTTCATACGAAAATTCAGATGCGCTGTCGGAGTTTGTCGCACATGGAATAGAATATAATGCGGACAAAAAGCACGGTAAGCGTGTCTTTTCTTGCCATTCTTTCCCGTGCATCAGGAATTTTTGTTGGCGAACCGACAGAAAAACGAAGAAAACTTGAGCAGACATACGAAAGTTGCGAAACCGGAGAATTCGATTGTAACTAACTAATAACATATTAAACAGGCTCGTATCCTGCACCGACTTGCTCGAATCGTTTCATGATGTTTCTACAAAATTTATCATCCGAATTCTGTTTACCATCGAACGATAATAAACGAAACGATGCGACGCTTGTTTAAATCTTTGCTTGCCTTACATGGGAAGAACTGCAAAGTTACAAAATAATAAGAATCTCGCACGGTTTAAAAATATACAACTATTTCGAGCTATTATCGATTTAATTTCGAACTATGTAATTCCCTGTGAGAAAATCAATAGGCATGTACTTGAAAATGACGGAGGACGGTTTCTTATTACGTATATTCCATCGCTACGTTCTAGTATGTTTGAAATAGCCTTCTGAATACATCGATAAATGAAAAATTTAGCCAGATAATACTTGGATCGAATGTAAATTTCGTGTAATGTATTATAGTTTGTATAAATCTTCTTTTGAGATTTGTAGCGCATCAAACACATTAGCAATATTAATTTTGCATAAATAACCGCAGTTGCATCTTTCAATGCAAGACGTACATTTAGATAATAACGAAAATGAATTAGGGGATCCTATATCATATTACAAAAAAAGAATAGTTAATTACATAGATATAACTATTGTATTTCATTAAAACAAGGAAAAGCAAAGACAGCAAAAAGATAATCAGACTAAAGTAATATGGTATAATAAAGAGCAATCGTTCAAACTCGTTCATCGGTCTCCCTGTAATTTGGTAACATATTCAAAGACCACATGTCACTTTCAGTCTTGTTGAACATGTAGCGAGTAGAAAGAAAAAATAAAGAGCGAAGCGAAACGATAGAGGGAATGTTCACCCCTTCTTCCATTGAAGACAACGAGAGTAAGGGTTGCGGGGTGAGCTGGGGAAAGGCGTAAGAAGGCTTGGAAAAGGAAATTAAATCGATAACATTTGCCATTGTAAGGAGGCGGATCTAACCGTGTACGACAATTTCATCCGCTTTTAACGGGCCACGATATATTTGAAGTTTTACTCGTTGACACCATCTAGAGACCGAAAACTCGTCTGCAGGAGGACGATGTATGTAGATTTTACGTGATATCTTGGCCGTCCTTTCGTCTGTTTCTACATAGACGCACACGCTATGTCTCTTTACAGAGAAAGCTAATACAGTAGTCTGGGAAACATTGCTTATTTTAACACCATATATAAAGACGACGGGTCAATTTTCCAGGAATTTTCAAAGTTAATTAGAAAAATTGTTAACGACCGGGCAGGGAGTTGCCGCTGGAAATTGCGTCCAATTAGTACAGCCGCTTAAACATTCTCTTGGTTTCTGGACCTCGTATCGGGTCACTTCGTAAACCGGCGAAAGCTTATTTAAATTTAATATCTTTATGATTAGCAATCCGGGAGCCGGTGAACGCGATTTCCAGTTTCAATTGTCGCTCGTTTTCTGGACCCAGAGAACCAGAGAACGCTCTTTAATCCCGCGAAACGGGATCGCCAATCGTTCCGCGACGATTTCTTCAAATATTCCGTCTTTGTTACTTCCGCCCGTTGCTACTGTGTTCTCGTAGAATTTTCATGAAAACGGCTTGCTCGTAAACACGCGCATAAATGCCCCCGAATCGACCAATATGGACATGCGCAGCATCGAAGGAACTTTACGAGGGTTCGTCAAGCTTTCCAGGGGCTAAAGCCATTGGTATGTTAATGTTAAGCGACGGACAGAACAGTTATATAATCGAGTTAAAATATTTAATTTTAATGTAGGGAGACTTTCGTAATAGTCGAGAGTATAAGTCTTTGGAAATAGGAAAGGGCGTACAGTGAAAACTAATTAATCGATGAAAAATTAGTCGATAACTCGACGAAATTGTGCAGCCTAGATGCGATAAGTAACTAATATATAATTATAAAATATTTAATATTCTATGAGTTTCTTATTATAAAACCGGTGATTGTCATTAGCAAACCGCACAACCGTTTCTAATTATTATTAAAGTTCCGTCGCAGTTTGTGCGTGCGACATCAAAGAAAACTCCGAGACCCGCTTAATTCGTCGCGACTGTCTGCCCGTGTATTTCATCATACGCGATAATTGCTGTAGTTACTAAATTTCAAGGGGGTCCTTAAACGCTGTAAAAAAGCTTGGCGCAATTTTTCGCGACACGTCGCGTAATATTCTCGGTACTCTTTTAACCATCAGTACCATTATTTAAACTATTAAATTAACGCTTTATAGTAAAATAAGAGGTTTTAAAGGTTACGGAACGAATAGTACGCATACTGTTTAATAAAACAATAATTCTGTACAAATACGCTGCCATACGTACAATTTTCCTAAAATTTCTATACTAACTTTCCGATAAAGTATTATCTAGTAAGTATTTATCTAGTAAGATAAAATGTCTCGATAAAATTTCGTTATTACAAGTAACGCGTTCTCTAAGCAGAAAAACACATTGAAAATACCTTTTTACATTTTTATCCCGATTCCACGTTAACGTCGACTTCACCGGTATTCCAAAGGATTCTTCCCCATCCCTGTTATCTCGACTATTTCTCGCCCCAACAAAGCGAGATTCTCTGTCATCAATTCCGAGAGTCCTTAAACTTCCAACATCCGTTCACCGACAAAAATCGACGCGAAACTACTTCTCCTGGAATAGGACTCACAGCCGGATAACGTCCTGGTCTCAAGTTCCACGAGCATTACGAAATTTCGAACAGCCGCGTTCTTGCGAGCAGCCCCTAAATGCGCGTACACGGGCTAATCCGCGGGCGCAACATCAAAGAAACTTTACTGGGATCGGTGTCGTTTAACACGTTGCGACGATCCGTACATTCTCGCAGCGGCGGTAATTGCTATAGTCCGGCGTATTCATTCGGGCCTGTGTGTATCATCCACGCAGCCCCGGAAAATGAAGAGCAAATGGAGTTTCGTTTCCGTGCCCGTCGTCAATTGTACGAACCGCGCGCACCCGCTTCTAGTTATCTGCTTTTTCCCTTTGTCTATGCTCGATTCCTCTTTGTCTCCCTCTTTCTTTTATTCACTCTTTCTTTCTATCTTCCTATCTTCCTATCTTCCTATCTTTTTCACCAAACTTATGTATATTGTGGTGATTTTATTCCAGTTTTTCTTAATCGAGTAATCGTCGTTAATTGTAGTGCCTTGTCCCTATGTTGTAACTGAAATTTTAATCACTCGGAAAATTACAAAATTGCAAGATTTTTTGTCAAAAAATTTCTTTGAAAAATTTCATTCTTATTTTATCTTATTTGTATGTGTGTATAAATATACATCTACGCATACGCGGGAAAGTCCTTTGGAATGACATTAATAGTTCAGGGTGTTGATAAACGAGTTCTTAAGGTATTTTTCCGAGAAAATGAGTTCCTTAAAAATTTCTTCAAATTTTAGCTACGTGTTAAAAATGATACAATGCACATGTAGTTAAAATTTAAGGAAATCTAGCGGTACAGAAATCGAGATATTGATCCTCAAAGTTTCCATGTTTAATACGTAATCCTTATATTAAGACGCCGCCAAGCCGACATTCTCATTTATTCGGAGCGAAAATGTTCTTAGCAACTTTTCAAAAAACTAATATATAACGTGAAATTGTGTTAAAAGAAGTACGAGGTATGAAAATCGATGTAGTTTTGGGTGAATATAAAATATGCGTGTGCACAGATATAGCATTTCCATGCGTATCTACGTTAGAGGCAGGGTAAAGCATTCAGCTTTTCCAAAAAGTCTTTTTCTTCCCACGTGTGCTGATATGCACTTTCTCACGCATCGCGAGCTATGTTCTTGCGCGCAATTGTACTCAGAGAAATACCTTAAAACATCGAGTTGTCGAAAAATATGATTTATATTCTAAATATTTGTGACATCAAGAGCTTTAAGATCCTTAACTGTAATAACTCGAATGTGGTAATCGAAGGAGACTAAGTTGTCAGTAAAATAAGTATCTAAGTTGCAAATTGTTTGAATACATGTTAAGTTGATACCACAGAGAGTATAGCTAAATGTTACGGGAGATCTTTTACGATAGAAACAAATAACTTTACATTTAGAGGTATTGAAGAATAGACGATTACGTATGCCCCACTGCTCCAGTTTATTAAAATCTTTCTGCAATGATAATTGGTTAGTACGAGTCTTAATTCTAAAAAAATATTTTTAAACCATCAGCATATAAGAGAAAGAATCAGGATTGAAGTATTAAATCGATATCATTAACGAAAATATTAAATGGAAGAAGTCCAAGGTGAGATCCTTCAGGTATACTTCAGAACTAACCCTTAATTGTTATAGGAAAAGAGTGATTATATCTAACAATTTGAACGTTTGCATTTAACAAAACTGCATAACCAAAATGGTAAACAACCTTGAATGTCAACTGATTTTAAATTTTTAGGTGAAATGGAATAGCAAATAGAGATGGAGGTTTTCTGGAATTGACATAAATAGAGCCAACCTGATAGCCATTTTCAATTGAGGAGATGATGGTAGTATTACAAGTTCATTATTATAGATCTACCGGTAACGAAACCATTTTGTTCTGGGACGATTAGATTTTTGATTGTTGGTTATTCCTAATTTAGTATCTAATGTTTCATAATTTTCCGTTTCACGTGAAATACATCAACAATCGAAAGAAGCGGTACGGAAGAATTCATGTTTCAACGTCAGGATTAGAATTTGCCAATTTTAATCAATTTAATTGATTATATTGAGTTGTATAAGAAAAAATCACTTTTCATCTATTGATCAATTTTTGTTCCTGTAATATCGAAACTGAATTAATATAAATTGGCTCGTACAAAGAATAGGAACAATCTCTCACGTATTTCGGGCGCGCTTCACTGACCAAAGCTAAGACCTTTCGCGCATGACGTTCCTCTTGTTATTTCAGAATAAGTTCAACTCTATTTTCGGGGATTGAACGGGTTGAACTTGACGGATTTATCCAAGAATTTGTTCTAGAGGAATACATGAACCGGTAGATATTTTTATATAGCCGAATTTTCTATGTTCATTTTAGGAATTGGATCGATCGTGATAATCGGTGAAACCGACAAATTTGAAAACTTGTGCCGCTTTAAAGTTAGTTAGGATGATACTCCGAATTATCACAAGATTTTTCGAAATTTTTTCGAAAATCACCAATTTCGTGCGTAAAATGTAGAAAAATATCAAAGTATTTGCACGAAAAGTTTATTTGTGTCATAATAGAATTTTCATTTGTTCGAATGAAAAGTGTCTTCATTGCCAAGTTATTTTAACATTACCTCGGTGAAGAAATCCATGATACGAAACTCGTGAATACTAATCGTGAAAGAAATATCGTTTGAGTAATTCACTGAAAATTCTAACTGCTCAACTTTTAATTATGTTATCCGATTCACGAACAAATGTCGCAGATTGAAATTACTACGCTCTTTGTAACAATTGCGAAACACGAACCTGCCGGCAGTATCGAAACGAGTTAATTAGGTTTCAGCACTGCCTAACTTGCTTAATGACATGCAAGTTGTTCCTTGGCTGTTATCCATCAGACGGTAGTTTTCATGTCACTTGGATATCTTTTCCGAGGAAAATGCTCTAATGTGTCGATACGAAATAACCTCGATCAACATAATCGTTTTGTATCATTCGTTGAATATTTAACTACTTTGATATAATTATCCTGTCGTGATATATATATATATATTTTTTTTTTTCATACCCATGTAAGAATAGAATAAATAAGCAAAATAGTAACTCGAGTATCGTAGACAGTCTACGATCCAACGATACTAGTCTAAGGTTAAACGACGAACAAAGAATATTTAAAATTTTCTCGTCTAACGAATGTATTAAATTATCTATTTCGTTAAAACGGAGAACAATATAGAAAACTGTATAAAATGAGTGTTTAAAATATACATTTATTTTAATCTCATTGTATAGCCAATATAAAATCAATGATTCCAAGTTACCCATAACCCGAGCACGTTTTATCAATAGTATGCGACGTTCTGAGAGGCATTCGGCTTCTTCATGAAATCTATCATCAAGAGTGCCTAGAGAGCTCTGCGTATACTTGACGGAGCCTGGCGTCTATTAATTTTCAGCCAACAGTGAGACAGCCCTTGACGGCCTAACGTGATTACAACTTTCTGGATACCTAATCAGACTTGCGTGAGGTAAATACACCGAGAGGATAGCCTGAAACTTCTCTTCTACTTGGACAAGATTTGTCCAAGGTGTCGTCTAACAGTTTTATGAAATCGCCGTCTATCAGGTTCGTTGGTGTTCCATGGTGGTTCCATAAAAGAGGAGAAACGCCCTCTATTTCTGCTGCTTTAACTCGCTGTTATTTTTCTACATATAATATAATGAATTGCAAAGTTATTTGAAACTTACAATAGTGTTCTTTCTTATTTCAAGTTTCCTTCTTTCATCTTCATTAACTTTTTCGAAAGATTCAAACGATTTTATCTTTCCTATATTAAAACTCGTTTCGACTATTCATACGTGCGAAATGATTTTTTACTTTTTTTTTTTACACATATATCTATCTATAATTCTGTGAATATTTCCAATAATGGAATCGAATTAATTATTCCCAAACATAAAATATAAAATCTATTTTGACCAACAAAAGTAATGTAACAGGAGAAGAGAAAATTTTCAAGCAATACAAGTTGGTCGTAGTTAGAGTAATATGTATTCAATGAGAAATTCGCTTGCGAGCAATTATTGACCAAAGAGGAACGTAGTGAAGGTGAAGGTCCAAAGGCGAAACGCAAAGTGTCAATGCGCAATTGCTGTGTCTTCTCGAAAGATTCCTTTGATAGCGTACTGACTTTTAACGATAGTAATCATTTAAGCGTACTAAATCTCACTACTGGTTGATAATACGAGTTGCTTTGAGAAATAAGCGTCGATTTGATTATCATTTCTTTTTGAAATCAAACAAATCTCGTACATTAGTTAAACTCTCGATCGATAATGTTCAACAGCTAATAAATATGCAAACGACATTTTACTTGAGTAAAGTTAAATAAATAATACAAAAATAATAATCAAAGCCTCTTTAACGCAACTTGGCGTATTTATAAGATACAACATATTGTATCTATAAATTATGTATATATAAATATACAATATACAATGTAAATTAATGTAAAAGATACAACAAATAATCCTTATGAAGTCGTAAAATACGGATCATTGTTCATAGTAACTGATAATGTAGTAATATATTTGAATTTTCGATAGAACGAGAAATTAAATCTACGAATACTTTAATTTTCAAATTTGCAGTCAAATTTTACCATTTTCGTGTTTATCTTCGAATATGAAATTTCACAAACGTGTCGCATTCGAAAATATTTCCCATTTCAAAATTACAAAAATTTCGTATACGCGATACTCAACGCCACGCGTTGATACAATATCACAATCCAAATTAGTCGTCGCACACAGTTGGTGAACTCGAGTACAATTTTCAACGATGGTATTCCACACTGATTGACGACGAACCACCAACTCCGAGACTCCCTCCAATCAAGCTTTAACCAACATCTTCGCATATTAAGATTTCATAAATCTAATAACGATAATGCACTTTCCCCTGTGGAGCGGAATTCTCTTCTCTTCTCTGTTTGTAATCGACGTCGACCAACCTTCGCGATACCAATTGTCTTTCACGTTTCCTCTTGTCCGCGTTTCGGTGCAAATTACCGAAGCTTTTTATCCTTTGAAGGACTGCAGTCTTTGCGATTAGATCAAGACTGGTTTCTCTTTTTCAACTTTTCCATTCCCTCTCCTGTCCCTTCTCTTTTCCCGCTGCTTCCCATTTACTTCTCTTCTTGTCTTTTGCTTTGATTTCGCGCATTTCTTCTTCTTTTTATTTCCTCCTTTTTCTTTCCGATGGTTACCCTGTTATCCTTCCAAGAACTTCCTCATTCTATTCCTCTTTAACTTTTGAATTTTTTTCTTGCTCTCGTTTCCACCTTCCTCCGTTTAGTTTTGTTTAGACGCTCTTTGCATCGGTTTCCGTTGTTTTTATGCAATGATTTTCTTCAGAGAGCAATGAATCGTGTAACGAAATGTTAACTACGATAGGAAATGTACAAAAGAAGAAAACGATATCTCGATCTTTCTTCGTTCGTAGTCGCCGGTAATTAATTTCAGTCACAATGCCATATTTAAAAAGGATAGTGTAAAGCTGGATTTACATTAGTCCAGTCGCTGGATCGAGCGATTGCATTCCAGTGATTTGACTAGAAATCCGTCGATATCCATTATTGCGGACTTTCGATTCAATCGTTTGACTGGATTACTTGCTGAAATGATGCATTGTACTGGAATAAAAACGCTGTTTACATTAGTACGATTACAATCCAATGCTGGATTGGATCACTAGATTGGAATTCTACTGGACTAATGCGAACTCAGTTTAATTCCAATTTTCTTTAATTTACGTATAGTCAAAAGTCACGGTTCTTTTATTTCTTTTCCATTTAAGAACAAGCGAATTAAGTTCTTTGAGAATTGAATGATAACAAAGTACCACTTATTTCTCTAGGCTCTTGTTCCACTTGTCTTTGTCTTCTCTTTTTTTCTACCACTTTCAACCAATTTTCCCATCTTCTTCACGCATCCCCTCTTTCCATTTTCTTTTGTTTTTGTCTCTGCTGAGCCTTCTCCATCTGTTTCCTCGACTTCCCATTAACTTCCAGCGTGCGCTGTCCTTCCATCTCTTTTTATCTCCATTTTTCACCAATCATTTTTTCCGATCATTTTCAACAATCGTTCCTCTAGTCTGTCACTTGGTCGTTTCCTCTCTTCACATATTCTCCTCTCACGCACCATCTTTCTGCATTCTTTACTTTGCTATTCAAAACTTTTCATTTCTTTCACTTTTTCGTCTCAGCTTATTACTGAGTTTCACTTTTCAGGACGTCTCGACGTCTCCGTTATTTCGTTTACGCCTTTCCCTTAAATATTCTTCGCTTCTGCAAATCTTATTGTACCTACCACTTTATTGATAGTTCACTCTATTATGTCATAGCGTTTTCATCTATTATATACATATCTATTCTATGGCTGACTGTCCTTTTAAATTCGTCGAATAAGTTTTTGACTTTCCCTTCTCCTCTTTTGATTAACTCTCTTTAATTTTCTTTCCTTTCCGTATCTACAATTTTACCAAATCTTTTTAGACGATAGTATCTTCACTGGTCACTCGCTTATTTCGTTTTTTTCTTTTTTTTTTTTTTTTTTTTTTTTTTTTTTTTTTTTTTTTTTTTTTTTTTTTTTTTTTTTTTTTTTTTTTTTGTATTTACATCTCCCTTCCTCAAAATCGTTTGTTTTATGATCCTTAGCCCTACTGATATCTCTATCTCTATCTCTATCATTATTTATCACACTCTTCCATTTTCGTCGTATCATACTATCACTCTCACATTTCGCCTCCAAGACTCGACTTCTTTCGCTTCTTCTTTCCCCACTTTGACCCTCCTCCTAGACCTCTTCTTACCCTTCTTTCTTTGTCGATCATTTCGATCATTACTTGCCCATTCTCTCCATCCTCTTATTTTTCTCTCGCTACGACTTACAGACTTCCTACCTTACCTACAGACTTTGGCAAATTAATCAATTAGAAAGATATCAATTTGACATAATTAGTCGTTTCGATTATTTTATTATTCCTACTCTAAAAATAACATAAGAGGAAATTAACTTTACTTCATGCTGCGAGATAACAGAATCAGAATGTGATTTGAGAGATTATTTCGAGGAATATGTATTTGAGTACGAAATATCAAATAAGATAGCTTAACAATGAAATAATTCTAAGAATAACAGTTTGCTCGTTAAAATAGTGTAACGCGTAATAACAGTAAATAATAACTTCCAAACAATTTTACTGATATAATGACCCATGATTTTGTTATATCGGGCTTTCGCGAGCGTATTTCAAACGTGGTCCAACGCCTTCTCGAAGTGGTCTCCCTTTCCTACCTTTTACACCCTCCGTTAGTTTCATTCTCGCCAACGTGACGGTCCTCCCTCTCTCGTGGCCGCGTGTTACTCTTCGTCACTCCTGCGCTCCAGCGCTCCAGCGAGCTTGCGCGCCTCATCCTGTACAGAAGAGGCCTCCTCGACGACGGAGGACCACCGTCAGGATTCCGATCAGTTTACCGGCATCCCTCAGTCCGTACGTACGCGTCTGGTACCAGCGATCCGCGTGCCGTTGATCACGTGCATCCACGCAAGACGCCGACTCTCACCGACTCTCACCGAGGCGACCGTGCAACCGTACAAGCAAATAGGAAGAGAGAAAGGGAGAGAGAGAGAGAGAGAGAGAGAGAGAGAGAGAGAGAGAGTCCTTGGTTAGTTTTCACACAGGATTCAGGATGTTGGAGAAGTTTCCACATCCGAGGAATACCGACTCGCGATCCTCTGGGAGACCTTGAGAAACTTCTTCGAGGATAACGGTGCAGGTTTGAGATAAATTCATTTAGTCGGATCAGTCTGATCTCCTTTATTTCACGCGTGAAATCTAGAAAGGGGCCGTCAATTTCTCATATTAAAAGAAGATCTCCGCGTGTTCGTCGTATGTACGTACGTGCAAACACAGTTCACTTTGTGACGAATTGTTGACAACGAGGACGGAACGAATTCTCTAGGTTCGTTCAGGGGAATGTTTTTATATTCGAGGTAACTCTAAGATTCTGTGAATCGATGCATAACGATGGAGATCGATGGAGCCGAAGATTTACGTAAGTTTCATCGAACCTCGCACGGAACTTCGTCTCCATGCTGATAACTCGATTGCGGTGGTGTTAATGGAAGGCTGATCGGGAATGAGGAAACCATCCAACATTTCACCGTAAGTAAATTAACGCGTACAGAGAAAGAAAGAGATAGATAGATACATAGAAGTAGAGAGAGATAGAGATAGACAGAGAAAGAGAGAGAGAGAGAGAGAGAGAGAGAGAGAGAGAGAGAGAGAGATACAGACAGACGAACAGACAGAGAAATGCCCTTTCCGATCCGGTTTAAACATAAAGAAAAGAATTTCTTATTTTTTTATTTCGAAATAAAAATTAGTTTGTGGTAGTCATTGGTCATTCATGTACTAGTAGGAAACGCGCGATCTTCGTTTCCATATTCACGGTTATTCCTCGATCATTCCGTTTAACCTTCCAACGTAGTCAGCTTCTCGTGTTATTCGTTCCATCATACGGTTGAAACGATTTAAGTCGGATACTTAATAACTGATGTTTATCAAATCTCGTATTCTTTAAAGCATCTCTAGTTTTCCTGCACTGTTGCGTATGGAAGACATTCTTGTCCCAAAACAACACGGATACGGATAAATTTTAAACAGACTTGTCAAAAATTGTCAAGTAATATTAGACGGTGGATCCCGGTGGATTCCGGTGGACGATGTGTTTTGAATAGATATAGAATATAGAATATACTCGATGCGTTTTGAATATAGAATTTTATCTTGGAGTAGATGTATAAACCTGAGGAAAAATGTAAATAGATTTTACTACCAGCTAGAAGCTATTTATTTTGGTTTAAATTATTTTGCAATATCTCAAAAAAATAATTGTAACTACATATTGTAACATATTGTAACTACATACAAAAATAATTGTATATACATATGTATATGTATAAGAAGATAGTAAATATCGGTTGTAGACACTAATTTGCCGTTTTTATTAGTATTCGCAAATCGATTAGAGTATTTAGACACGTAAGAGTAATAGGATACGTAAAATTAATTAGACTCGCCCAAGTTACTTTACTTTTTACGAAGCAAGAAAGAAGAAAAAGGAGAAAAGGAAAGAAAAAAGTTTCATTAGACGATGCTAATGACTACACGGATGATGTCCATGATTTAAACGGATTTAACAGCATTGACGTATCTAGTTGCTTTTTACGACAATTTATAATTGGAAAAACACAGGAACAAGTCAATGAATTACAGTGCAATGAAACTCGAATTTCCATCAAAAGGCCTCTCTTCGTGATTTCTCTCTACAGAATAGCTGTTTCTATCCCCACCCTACCTGGAAACTTTTAAACAAACCCATTCTTTTCGGCCAACAAAACGCGCCTGCTCGCAAGACCCTCGAAATCCGTGAAATCGTTTCGTTAATCTATAAAAGAGCGATCGCGTTAACGTTAATAAAAGCTGGGCCGCGCGTCCGTGTGAAATTCATTTAATTAAAATCGCCGATTCGACGCGATACTCGACGGCTGGTGTAACGAAGTAGACTCGTGTTTCGGCTAAGAGAAGTTCTCTGGATTCTCTGAATTTTCCGAGCGGACTCGACAGATTTTCTCATTCTGTTGGATACCGGGCACGCATCTGTCGTCCCTGTTAGTTTCAACTGAAACGAAAAAAAGAAACGAGAAGCCAAAATCGCTTCCTCCTCCAAAAAAGAAAATCGTAAAAAGCAAAAAAAAAGAAAGAGGAAGAAAAAAGGTTGAGGAAAAATTATTAACCTCTTGTCTCTTTCTTTCAGAAGTATGTATCGAAATGCGAGGAAACACTGGTCGTTGAGTCCTTAGTCCTTAGGCACAGAAATAAATGGCGAAAATGCCGCGAGGAATAATTGGATTGGTACTTCTGCTCGGTATCTTCGTTATCTTTTTTAATTGAGACACATTGTACACGGAGGCACGCGCCCGCCAGGCGGGTCTGTGTATTTGCATGTTTGCCCAGGAAATATACGTACTAGACTGTAGACTACACAACCAAGCAAGGAGGATGGTTGGTATCGTCGTATCGGGGCCGGTTGTCGGTTCTTTGCGAAAATTAAAATTCCACGGGCAACGTAGCTGCCGCGTCTTTCGAGGCCTCTCGATCGTCTCTGTAATTTACGATAATTGAGCAATTAGTAGGAGCCCTCTAATCACGGGGGATCGCGTGAAACAATACGGGAATTGATTTACACTGCACACGCCTCCATCAGATTTTCATGCGCTCATTTTCCTTCAAATTTTCTTGCCCTCTAGTCCGTATGTGCGTTTATTCGTGTAATCTATGTGTGCGAGAGAGAAAATACGCCAGACACAAAGACATAGAGTAAAATTTTGCAGTTCCTCGTTCCTCGCATTTCGTATTTATGCTTCGACGATTCTGAAATGTAATTCACGACACGGTGCTGTGGGTTTGTGGCTCTATGTTAACGATGGGTTCTGAATGCATTACTTTCGCAAGTTTATTCGCTTTTCGGACGCATTTCTTCGTGTTCTCGACAGTTTCGTTGTTGAGAACGTACTTGACAGCACAGACAAATTTGTAAATATCAACGATCCAATCGTTTGTTTTTCATGGACCTAATTAACCATGCATCGATGAAGTTATAACGTGTAGTAAATATATAGTGAAATGTGGTGAATACAATGGAACAATGCGTTTACAACGTTACGTTGCTGTATATACAACTTACAAGGTGCCCCGTCTATAATGTATATGTATAACTGGTGATATGTAATATCTGTTATTCCTACTTGAATGAAGCAGAATAGGATTATGTTTGTTCCTGAATTTAGTTCCTTTCAGTTTTCTTTCACGAGAAAAGCGAGACAGAAGGAAGAGGAATGTTTTTTAGTATCGAAATCAAGTTTATCGTTATATAATAATTTGTGGTTTTGCTAAAAAGGGCGATTAAAAGTTCGAATATATCCATTTGGAATTGAATAATATTTCTCCCATCGCCAAATTATTTTCCAACATGTACAGAATCGAGGCATTTATTATAGGTGTTGTATGGCACGTATAATTAGTAAATTGAAGCTAATTAGAAAATCGATATATGTATTTGTTATATGTTCAACAGATGGCATATTTACGTTATTGCCATTCTAATATGAATGCAAACGATTGAATAATCTAGCACTCGCTAGAATTACTGTCCGTTGTACGTAACACTTCCTAACTGCTTCTTACAATCAGTATCCATACTTGGTTATTTATTGCTCGATACTTTACTTGGCTCAATTAATTCTTTCCTTTCATATCGTCTTCCCTACTGTTTGCGTTCCTGCCATTATCTCGTAAAAATTTATCTATAACAAAATTGAATTAAATATAATGGTTGTCCTTAACCGTATCTACGTTTGTAATCGTTCGAATAATCTTTAATTATATTAACGAAATCGGAAAATTGAGAACAATACATCCAGTTCGTTTCGATGAAACGATGACAGGTAATTCGTACAATCTATTATACAATTACCTATACTATACCAAAGACCGATCAAATTAAACGATCAAATTACACAAGCTGTGTTTCAATACTCTCAATGGAAAATTTTATTTCTTTATATTCGTTCGATGCAAACTGTAATAAAAATAATTCTTGTTCCTAGATAAATGGATTGCAAATTCTCGATCATTTCCCCTCGAACCGTTAATTCTGTTATTTGTTAAGAACACCGTTTTGTTGCACCGTTTCTTTTTTCCATCCACTCGTTCATCTGTTCGTTCATCCATTCGTTCATCTATTCGTTCATCCATTCGTTCATCCATTCGTTCATCTATTCGTTCATCCATTCGTTCATCCATTCGTTCATCTATTCGTTCATCCATCCGACTGCTCTACAAGGAACAACAACCACCGCAAAAGGCCGAGGGGCGCCATATTCACGAGCAAAGGAATTATGTAGCTTCTCCTGTTTCTACGTTCTTTGTGAATCGCTAGATCCGTTGTTCACCGATGTACAAATTCGCCTTATAAATTTTACGGCTGTTTCGTGCTCTCGGATTCCGTCCAAGCGTATTCGCGAATTTCAAATACGGTTCGCAAGTTTTTCCGACGCATCCAGCATAAATCAAACACGATTCACTTCTTTCCAAGTGTTTTTTTCGCGACTGAGAATAATTGGCGAGGCTGTACGTTCAAACGTTTAGCAGAATTTGGAAATCTTTCATTTATGGCCTATATTGTAGCGAGGAATTTATTTATAACATATAACAACAGGACGCGTAGAACATTGTGGGCCGGGGTCGTTGAAAAGTTTCGTTAAAGTTCCTCGAATACGAAAGCTTTGTTTCACCGGGATAAAGTTATAATAGAAGGAAAGGAAGAAACAGCGATATTTGGTCGAAATTACTCGTCTTTTGTAGGCTCGTTTAATTTTAATAGAACGAAGCTTAAAGATTCTAATATGAAATTGTCATTTCAAAGGATTATGAACGATAAATTGGGAAACTTCAATGTAGGAGAAGCAGCAAGAAACAAAGACAAATCATTATTACACCAGAAGCATAGAAAGCCGAAAAGTAACTCAACTTGAAAACTTCCTTATCCCGAGACTAGTGGAACACATGAATCCCTCTAACCAACGCATTGCAACGTCCAGAGAAACACCATCGAAACAAGGGGATCGAAAGAAAAGCAGCAGCTAGCTACGATTTCACGTTCCTGCACACGTTCAGCAAGTTTTCTCGACAAATTTCTGAAGCGAAACCGATCGATTATTCGCAAGGACAACGTGCTTACTAGAACCCACTATACTAGGCAACGAAGAAAGAAAGAAAGACCAGCAAGACGGGATAGCAAATAAACAACTTTTTCCACAGCAAAATTTCGCGATTCGTTGAACTCTCCGGAAATTCACGCCCGGTTGCAATACAAACTGTGAAAAAAAAGAAGACTTTCCTTCTACATCTATTCGGTTCACTGGTAATGAGCAGTTAATTCCTTTTTCTCTAGGCTACGTGCATGACCCGCTGTTTCGAACTAACAAGTTAAATTGCGTTGTGGTTTATATGGTTTTTCCGACTCGTGGAACGAGTACCGATAATACCAGTCAAAGACCAATATGTATTCTTCCTTTAGATTTAAATAGCCCATCCTAATTTGTATGTGTGTAATACCAATTATAACAATGAAAGTTGTATTAGGATATTAATTTTAGGTTCTTCCGTGTAGGGAACCAACTACTTTCCACCTAATTTAGTCCGTTACATTTAGCGTTGCACCAACTGCAAATAATAATTTTGTAAGAATAATATATTCCATTTTGTTGTTTTGTAACGCGTTCGTACTTTCACTGGTCTACGGGTATACGCGTCGCTGTTCTTTCTGTCTATTTCTGATCATGGATCGGAAAAATCGTGACGATGCTTTGCCTTTGATGTTCTCGTTCGATTCGATAGTTATTTGCATAAATATCTCGAGTCCGGATGAAGCAGAGCAGCATGGCGAATGCTTGAATATCATTGTCAAGTTTTAATGATATGGAAATAATATTTTATTATTGTATAAAGAAGAACGTGAAAAGAAGTTTCCCTCGCTTCGATTTAATGATAAGCTGTGAACCAACGATTAAATCGCAAAACCGACTAGTTTGTTAAATTTGAACGAACAGCAGGTGTTGCTGGGATATTTAATTTTATGTTACAGCAATTGTCAAAAGTGTCGGAGATACCGAGATCATTAGTTCGACAAGTGTTTTCAATTTTTTAAACTACACGAAATTTCTTATTGCCGTTACAATTAATCTTTGATCGGTATGGGTGGTTCGTATATCAGTTTTCATGATAATTTGGCTTGGACCGAGTTACTTAATTCTAGAATATTTGTTATTACTTTCAATTTTTATTCCCTACTTTATGTGACAAAGAGTACCATCGTTCAAAGAAATCACCTACGTTTATTCATACAGGTATGTGTACTTTTAATACAAAAATTTAATTCGATTTATACTTTTTATTGATATTATACTTTTTTATTTTATAATTTTATTGATCGAAATACTTATAAGCTATTAGCGTCTTTATTTTCCCACACACGAATCATTCACAACTGGTATTACAATAATGTAAGAAATCTCGATTTTCCAAAGTTTCCTCTCAATTCAGCGTATATTTTGCACAACAAAATCTGATGCAGTATCTCGCTGCATCCGATATGGTGACAAAAGCCAGCACTTAATCGTACTGTTCTGAAAACTAGCTGTCCCTGGTCACTACTACACACTTGTAGAGCGTACAAGGAGAACGGGAAGAAGGGAGAAGAAAAAAGCTATAGTTCTATCATATTTCAAATAAATAGCTGAAACAGATTATCGAGTCGGCGTACTCCCAAAAAGGACCAGGATGAAACCGCGTGTTCACGTCCAGGAAACTCGATTCCTTTAAGCTCGTTATTCGTGTCCGTTGCTATTCTCATTGCGGGCCCACGATTTATCTCAGCGCCCGTTTACCCACTATTTTGCGGACACACGAGAAACAACGATCAGAAAGAATAACAGAAACAAGAAGGAGCATTTACCTTTCTTTTTGTAATTCCCCAAAATGCCCTCCCGTGTAATAATTATTTAGCAACCTTGTTTTTCTGGGCCATGGGTAAAAAACATCATTTCGTTACTGTTAAGCCCGTTGGGCAAATATATGGGTCGAATCATCACGATGTAATACCTTAAACGATTTCTTTATTACTAAAATTGTCTGCAGAGATTTGCCGAAAATACGATATGTATATATCTGTGAAACACAGAGTTCTCCCAATTCTTCAAACTTTTTACTTCATTTTTTAATATTTTTGAAATAATTATATATATGAATTATATATGAATTACATATATAATAATTTATATTAATAACAAGATAATAGACATAAACATAATATTAAGATAAATATAAATATATATATATATATAAAATAAAAAAAAAGATTAAGATGCAATTGATATACTTAGATAAAATTAAATGCCCCCCTCCCTCAAAACAAGAAGGGAAGAAATTCTAAACTGTTCAAACATACAAAAGAGAATCTCTTTGTTTCTTTTTTCCAAAGCCCTACATAACGTAAACCCTTTAGCTAAACTACACTGAAATATCGTGTATAGGGACATTGGCTGTCAGGAAACGAAAAAATTTCGAGATTCATTCATTTCACTTCGGTTGTTACCATCACACTTGTGCCACATATATTTCTGTGAGATATGAAGCGTGAAGACCAGTCGTAACCGTTTCGGACAGTGAAAACATTTTTTTAGCGTATTAAAGGCCAGGAATGCAGCGAACACTAAGGAATTCCAACTTCGTTTCCGAGATTACTGTTTATCGACGAAAAAAGAAAAAATAAAATAGAGGAAGTTAGGGGGCAGGAGGGAGGGGAACAGAAGGGGACGAAGGTAGCAAGAAAAAGTTCCACGAGCGCAATTGTGATTCATGTTTATTATATACATAAAAACGTTAATAACGTTGGAACCGCGAGAATGGAGGTCGTTTCGTAGGGAAATGAATAACGATAGCGAATCGGTATCTTTCGATATTCATTTATCAGGAAAGAACGCTTTCCGGAGTTGCAGCACTTTCAGCTTTTGCAAAAGCTTCTTGTCTCTTTTCCATCTTTCTTTTTCTTTTTCCCACTTTTCCTCCGACCGAAAAGAAGAAAGACGAAATGTTTGATAAACGGGATTCGTTTAATCGTGTGCACACTAATTTCTTCAACGAATTATGCCTGCGGCATGCGAGAAACTCGATTACCTTATCGTGAGTCATAATTATACTGCTTAGACAGTTCATTGAAACATAATTAAGGTTCTGATTGTAAGATAGGAAGCTACGTAAATAAAAGTGAACGATACAAGGATCGGGGTGAATCGTAATTCAAAACAAGTTCACAAATTATTTGTTATAGATACATAAATAAATTCAGAAATAAATTTTTAGTTATAATAAAATAACATTTGTTTCCATTTTTGCTTCCCTTTCCATCCCATCTCTTGTTATTCTTCTTTTTTCGTCACGATTTTTTCTACATTTTTTTTTCTTTTTAGGAAATTAAACTAAACTTGAAAAATTATTTTTTTGTTAAATGTATACTTCGGATAGACAAATTTATCTTTCAAACCAAGGTGTTCTGTTACCTTCAAAAAATTAGTTCCGAGAACTCGGGGAAGAATTTTTGTAATTATGCAGAACGCAAGTTCTCTCCTGGGAAAGTTCAGAATAATTTTTCACCTTGCCAACGTTCAAGGAAACCAAGTGATTTTCAATGTGAAGTTTATTCAATTACAAAACGTTCTTTAAAATTTAAAGGGTTTGGTACATTGCATTACTTTTTAACTATACAAAAAATCTGCCTAAATCTTGGTAAACCATTAAAAATTGTATTTTCTTCGCTACTATTCCTATATTAAAAATGCGAAACAAATCTTCCGTTTGTTTAACAGAGTGATTAATATCATTTAATAAAATACCTAAATTCATATTTTAGAATCATATTTACAGAGACTGCGACATAAACATAATCCTTCAAATCGGACTATATATTTCAATAATATTATGTAATTTATTTTGAGATGTGTTCAACGATACGATATACATGTGTATGAAGTGTACGTTTGAATAATAATTCATTAAATGTCATGTGTCATGTTTGGTTGATATAAAAATTCGCACATGATGTAAAAGTTAAATCGAAATTGAAGCAATGTTAATCACACTGAAAAATCACAGAAAGCATTTCTAACTAATGTCATCGAGAGAAATTCAGGCGGAAACAAAATTAAGTTGATTTTCAAAACGAAATTAGATTGATGTCAGAGACCGACATTAATTTTACCAGTATTCATACTATAAATACTGCGTTGGACAGTGGCCAGGATTTATGGCTATTGCAATGACCCTTAATACTTATGAGTAGTTTGGCTGCATAGCCCTCGTAACTCTTACCAGGAGCAAACGTTGCTAATTTTCTTGCTCGTCTACCGCTGCTTAGATTGTCTTGTGCCACCAACCTACTCTCATTTCCGTAAAAACGTAAATTATACCGACGAAAGGTGAGATCATCGTTTTCATTCTTATCTGCCGTGCCACTCGCCCTCGACTTTAGGAGTTGATTCACGCGTGTTAGTGGCAATTGCGCTTAAGCGATCCTTCGTCTGTTCGCTTTAACGTGGTTCATTCTTAACCGTTTCGGTAACTCAACCAAATGCAAATTTAAATTGTCACTAGTCTCTACATCCGTTCACTTTCGAAACCGATCGTGCCAAACTTCTTTAAACCAACAGACAACTTCAAAAATTTAGATGCAGCATTGCGCAGAGAGAACAACCGTTGAATTCTATCTGTTCGATTTCCGTCATTGGCAGTTTAACCTTTCAAAATTTATTCGAATTTGTAGATTCATTACCGAATAGATTAAAATATATCGATACTGACAATTTAAAAACTTCCGTTCCGCAACTTTGCATTTTTAACATTTCACAAAACAAATCGTTCAATGACTTTTGAAATATGTACGAAATTTAAACGATGGAGATTGACAACGGAAAAATAAGTTTAAATTGCAAATGTATCCTCTGAATGAAAATTAGAGCTATTATATCATTTACAAGAACTTTTCAAAAAAGATAATTGTCTAATTAATTTCGCATAATGAGTCGTTAATAAGACGTGTCTTTTAGGTTAATAATGAATATAACCGCTTAGCAAGAAATATGCGTTGTTTACAGAATGTGTATTAGAATTTAGTGATGTCAAGTTTGGAGTATTAATTTCTCGACGGTGTGCGTTACACTTGGAAATAATTGTTACGGGCAACCAAATTGTTTAGAACCAGGTTAAAAATATATAAAATTCAGCAAGAAAGAAAGGCGGATGGTGGAGATTTTACATGAAAGCGAGAAGAGAAGAAAATTGCGAACACTCGGTTACTCGTACACAAGAAAAACTGAATTTTTTATGTTATATTAAAAGAAATAAATAAATAATGACTTGGTTATCAATTATTAAAAACTTACTAATAATTTGATACTTGGGGAAAATGTGATATTATTTGTATGTAACATTTCTACGATAAAAGTTGCAGATATAGACGAAAATAAAATGTCGATCAACAATAAGGTTTTCATTCAATTATCATTACAAATTTTCAGCACAACCAACATCCCAAAAAAATGCAACAGCAAAGGCGCTATTTGAGTTTTTTGTTTCCATATCAGTGGCCACAAAATCGACATTCGTTTACCACGATTTCTGCCGTTATATATTGTAATTTCGGACGCATTTTAATCTCGTTAATTGTACCGATAATGTCATAATCAGAGGATCGCAATTAATAACGACTATAAAACGAAACTTATCAAACGCGATCAATTTTTCTCCCTTTCCTAACAGCGAAATAATATAGATTCGATACACGAGCAAATACCCGATATTAGTTGTTAATTTTCCAATGATACTGCTACAAAAGACGGTACGTAACAGCATTTGATATCGATATATTGCTATGATCGACGTCATTCGTTATATAATTTGTGGTATTTCCGTTATTCGCTTGAACGCCTGTACCACCGAGTAAATTGTATATAATGCACGGATTCGTGAAGTTATTTCCATGGCTTTCATATTCGTTAGACATATTTTCCTCCCTTTTCCCATTTTTCTAAATAACATTCTTGGCGGCACGTTGCGTTTTAGTTTCTAAACATTTGAATTTTCATACGTATATTTAGACCACCCGTTTGAATAACAAAATCTCCGTGGAAAGTTTTCAACTTTTTAATAGGTCCAGGGCAGTACACTGTGTGCGATTTGTCACGATGTAAATTGAGCGTCGTGTCAACTATAACTAACATCAAAAAATGGGGAAACAATAACTGAAATTTTTTGTATTTTATAAATCGTTAGAAAATTTAGTGAAAATTTTCCTTGTAATCGTGGGTGGTCTCGAGCGATTACTTATGTACTCTCGTTGAAACTTCGACACAATTGTACACAGCGTATTATTTCGTCGCGTTGATAAATTCGCCAGGTGAAGAGATAATAAAGACAGTATGAAGGTTGAACCACTTATGTTCACATTTATGGCCGTTCTGTGAGACACATTGGCAAGCTACAGTTGATTTTCCTCACCGCGTTTTTCTTAGGCGATGCTTTCGTTCCTTTTATCGAATTTTCCATCAACCTTTATTCTTTCTTTTATTTTCAATCTTTTACTATCGATTTTTACGAATATAGTAAGTAACTTCAACTTTTCTTGTATTTCACGTTCAATTTTTGATAATAATAAAAATCAAATGTAGAAATAGACGACAACGAATAACCGAAACAAATACTTTTATCAGTTTGCTAACTATTATATATCATTATAAATATGGAATACTATGAAGGAGATACAAATTAATTTTTCATATGCAATTTCAATCGAGGCGGTCGAAGCCGTTTTCTATTCGCATACGTGATTATTGTAACTTTATTCTTAATTAAAGTCACGAAAAATGATAAATAATAGGAATAATTTATAAAAATACAATATTCTTAATTGAATGCCGATTGAAGAATAGATTTGCATGAATTTGCTTAATGCAGAATCGGATCCATTTTGGCCTAAGTCTCTTTCATTAAATCGCGATTGATGGAAGATGCAACATGAATAAATAATTTTGCTTGCATTAGTCGAATATTTAGAAGACTTTTATGACTTTTAATGGAAGATATTGATATAATCTGATTTCCAAATTAAATTTATTAAAGCGTTGCGCAAGTAATGCGATTTGTGCAATGGAGAGCAAAGTAATAAATGTAAGATAGTCGATTGCTATATTTCTGCTAAGTTCATAATATGTAGGTCCGTCGCTATAAATTCAATTCTCGTCGTCAAAGTAAACATACAACTTGTGGGATGATTTAACAGATCATTCTAAAGAACCATATTTCCCTTCATTATCATTGTTTCTAGTTTGCGTTAACAAATTTTAAAAGAGTCTCCACTGTTCCACCAAAAAAAATTCCATTGATGGGTATAAGTTACATGTTTGCATACAGTGTGCAGCGTGGCGAAACGATAAAGAATTCTTCCAAGATTTATGGCAGACGGTATATACACATATGTATAAAAGCTGCGATTTATATCTCTGAACTTAGACGTAAAGAGAACGCGTAGAAAACCGCGTGCTTGCGAAGAAATAGTCGACAATGACCTGTCGTCATGGTAAATAAGGCCCTTAACGTTGAAAGCCATTTTGTCAATATGCATTTATCCAATTTAAATGCTACACGGATACATTCGTTCTACACGAATTATTCTTTTTTTATTTTTTATTTTTATTTTATAATATTTTTTTATTATTCTATTTAGTTTTTAAAATATGTGAACGAAGTCATTAAAAAGTAGTATATCCTGTTGTGGAAATTGAAAACAGATGCAGCATTTGATAAAGGATTAGTAAGTTATATAAAAAGGTTTTTATTTTCCTTTGTTTGTTGTGATATTGTCCAATGCTTTTTGTAAATGATCGATGCAAAATTCAACAACAAGCTTGGACTTTTACACAAGTTTTAGTTATCTAAATACATTTCCACCTTTCCCTCCGGAAAACTTGATTCTCTACAATTTGCCCCGACATTTGGGCGAATTCGAAATAGAGTTCACTGCTAGAGCAGGAGAAGTGTAAAAGTAAGTAACAGGAAGAGGAAGAGGAAGAAGGATAAAAAAAAGATCTTACGGCATCGGAACGCTTTTTTCCATTTTTACGATTGCCGGAAACGGAGCGCGCGAAAGGACGTGACTGTCAGTACAAAGTTTCAAGGCGTGCGTGTTACAAAGAGCTCCAACCGAGAACCCGAACAAAACCTCAGTGGATAAGGATCTGGAGAACTGTCAAATTTTCTTCGCCAAACTTCCTGTGGAGATGCTCTTGAAATAATATAAGCCAGAATTTTCCTGTCCGTATGGCGAATGATTTAACTTTCGACCTGTTTCGTACGAGCTTTGTCAAAGGAACTAACATAAACCGCACCGCCGAAACTCATCAACGCACTATTGATATACGAAAAAAGAATTCGAAAATTATTTTTGCTACAAAACCATTGAATAAAATTCTTTATGCATGTCGTGCACATTGAAATTTCCTCGATAACAAATACAGAGTGGAACTGTAATCGTAGTATAACCCGACAGAAAAAATAAGAAAATAATTTGGTATAACAATTTTTCATTTGACGCATCATTTTTGAAAAAATCGACTTTGAATGTTTAACAAATAGTTTAGTATAGACTAAATATTGCTAATTATGGATTGAATAAGGGTAAATAATCGACAGAAACTTAAACTATATTTAAAAATAAGGCAAAAATGTAGAATACAATTTTTTCATAAAGTGCGTCATTTTCGAAGAAAATAAATTTGAAAATTTATCATGTGCAGATGTGTACACGCGAGACCAGCGTGTATAATAATTTCGTGCCGATTGTTTACTCATACCTAGTCGGTACTTAGCCAAGTTAAAGTATACTTGACAAATTTTCAATCTTGATTTTCTCGGAAACGAAACGTCATATAGAAAAATCTTATCCCATATTTTCGATTTATTTTTTCTCATAGAATCACGCCTTGCCGGTTGTACTACGATTACCGCCCCATCCTGTCTGTGCGATAAACGCAATAAGAAGAATACGTTAAATTATTATTAGCGCAATTTAAGTAATTGGTGGAACTGTCAACGACGAATGAAAGTTTTCGATGCGAAGACTTTCTTTACTCCAATTTAGCTGTTCGAGTGACTTCCTTAAGCAGACAATCTTCTTCCGCGGAAAAGTTCTATTTAGCAAAAGATTAGTCGGAACTTTGAAGAGTTTTCTCTAACTCTTTTCTTCATTCCACGATTGAATCTCTTAACTCTTTCTCTATTCGGTATCCCTCTTCTATGAACCATATACTTGGATAGTACGCTATTTCAAACACAAAAATTAACGTATCGGTAATAATCAGTTTGAGGTCTATTCAGAATTACTTTCTACGCATTACAAGCAAAGTTATAACGCTATCTCAAACCGAAGAGATGACTCGACTAAATCCACGTAGTGAAATATTAAGTGGATTGCTTTTAAAACAGACGCAAGTTGATTGTAGCAAGCTCGGCTGTCATAAAAGATAAAAACCAAGTCGCATGGCTTCATACTTCTGGCCAATAGCGTAGTATACGAGGAGGCGAATAACTACGATGTCGGAGAGGAATTCTTCTTCAAATATTTACAGCGAAATGTGGACGTATCCTAACTTGGATCGACTTCGACATTAGGAGAATATACAGGCTGACGTGGAAAAGAGGAATCGCGAGAGTTTAATAAGGATCAAGCCCATAATTTATCACGTCAGACATTCTGACTCTGATAAAATTGCAAATGGAAAAAACTGACCTGATTATGAAGGATTAAATATCGAATCGCACTGCGAATGCGATCCAACGTTCGGGAAGATTCGAGTATTTTCAAACATGATCCTCCGTCACTAGGTTTTAGTCCGTATTTCTCTTTATTTCCAGATTTTCACAATTTCCATACCGAACATTTTTCTTTTCATTTTCATGCTCTACGCATATTGAAATATATGCACAAAGGATCAACTTTCTTCCCTATTTTTGGAATAATTTAAGAATAAGAATATCATGAACAGAATCCTACACAGGATCGTATACCAAGTGTTTAAATTAAATGGTAAAATTCTACGAATAATAAACATAATGTTCTTACTGTACGTCAATTTTTTCTATAGGTGCTAGTAAGTTTCATAGAATATTTAATTGTAATTATTTTACTGCAAATGCGCGAGCTTGAACAACGTTTTTACAAAGCACACCGTTTTGCAGAAATTCCTTAGAAATGTTTTTGCTAAATGTCATCCTAGCAACAGTGCAAACTTAACGTTACGAACATTTATCATAAAATACGACCTCATTGCTCAGTTGGAATTCAAAGATAAGTATGTATATAGAAAGCCACGTAAATAGCCTCATGTGAGGATCCACGAAAAGAGGCAATACAATGTTCTACTTTAGGCACGTTTTCATCATTTAGCAAATTTTCATCATTTTAGAGAAGGATGGTTCCATTTTAGGGTGGAACAGAACAATGAAGAGAATGCTGTCCTACAGAATTTAAACGTTAATCGACTCAGCTTTAATTAATATATATATCCATTAATTTTCTTTACTATATAGCTTCTGTATATGCTCTGGTCGAGGTGATGCATCGAAAACAATATAGCTGTTCTTTTTCTGATTTTCTGAAGGAGGAATCACATTATTCGTCTTGTCGTTCAAAAAATCTCCAAGAATTACAAAGTGGAAGGATAATCTAGATGAAGGAATAAATTCTCTTCCTATGAATCTCGATAAATGAATCTCACGTAGCGCCCTCGCTCTTAAATTACTTGATTATTACGAAGTATGTACGAACACTTGATAATTCGATTCTATTCGCATCAACATCGGGATTGATTGCATTCCCGTGCCGCATATTCTGACGAATGCGATAATCGCTCTGAAACGATGCACACTTGAATCCAATACTAGCCGAGTTTGCCATGTCACAGAAATTCAACGCGCAACAACGGCAGTTTGCCTTGTCCATCCTATGTTTTCTACGAATCGATTAAAAGAAGAAACAAAAAATGTAGCATATTCCTAGACGAATTACAATTGAAAAAGATTGTTGTTGTATTAAAAACGCGGACACGCTGGATCGTTTGCGCACATCGTTGTTGCAGGTAAGAAATTACTAAGAAGATTTACGAACAGGAAACAAGAGTCTGGTGTTCTGACTTCGATGTGAGGTCTGTACAAAAGTTCTGTGAAGTTGGTACAAAAAACAAACAATGTTTGTTTATCCACGATTTGTTTAGCCAAAATTTCTGTTTGTCCACTTTTTTGAAAGAGATCGTGACCAAAAAATTTTGCTTCGACAAATGTGGACAAATTGTGAACAATTATATCCCACTTACAAATTAACGAAAAAGTTCATGTGGCGCTAATGTTAAATTTTTTAATTTGGAGATAATTTTTTGTTTGTTTTGAAGGATGGACAAACGAAAATTTTGATTGCACAAATGCGAACAAATCGCGGACGAACGAATACTGTCTGTTTTTTATGCACTTGAGAGAGTCAACTTCACAAATCTAAAGAACTTAAGGAGGAGCATATCTACATCTGACATGTCAGAATATATTATACATAGGTATATTGTCCGGTACATCTCTCGATCTGTTATGTGATTTATTTTACGGCGACGATCTGGCGATAACCCCTTCCCTTGTCTCATCTATGATTTCGAAAAGTCAGCAGAGCTAACATAGCGCGGCAACGCATTACACTGCCTGTGTACGGGATTTACGGAATTTCAGGAATGGACACCTCTTGTTCCGGCGACTTCCCTGTTATTATGACAGACGGGCGCACGCCTACATGCTAGCTATCACCTCGCGCTAACCCCTTTAACGGAATGTTATCCTTATAAGAGACTCCAGACGTTTGTTGTGCTTGCGATACCTCGCAAAAACGTGTTCTGTTCTCTTTGATTATAAATGTGGAGAATACCGTACCTCAAAAATTATTCACATGAAAAATAATATACATGTAAAAATAAAATTTGACAGATGTCGCAACCAACCATAGAGATAATATCAGGATGTACTCCTCTTAGGATTAAGCTCGCTTTCCGCGCGCAGAATCGACCTTTTCCCTCCTCACGATGATTATTTTAGATTTCAATAAGGTTTGGATGGAACGATAAACTTGGGGTTCGACACGTTCGCGTTCGCAAGAGTAAGAATAGATGGAAGTTTGGAGATGTGAAACTCGATCTGAAACCGAAACTGGTCTCGGAGGACGGTGTATAAGGTTCGGTACGTCTGTCTGATTTAATCTTACTTACGGGGGCCGACTAATAGAGCGAAGTACGATCGACGAATTAGTCCATTCAAACGTCTTTCACGTTAATTACTTAACTCTTTGCGATCATAATGTATCGTAATGTTATTTTATTTACTGAAATAATTATATATCCATTTGAGTGAAATTCAAGAGATTGGAGGTTAATGAATCGAGATAACAAAGGGACTATTATATTTTAAAAAGCGAAGGGTAACAAATAAAACTACGATGAATTTTCATTCTTCCTGACTACTATGAGTCAAGATGTACGTAAATAAAACTGTAAATTCAATGTAACGTATATCGGAAGAATTTCCGTTTGAAACGTTTCGTGCGTATAAAAACTTACGATTTGAACACAGATCTATTGCGAAAGAGAATAGCTTTCAAAGATTGAAAAGACGATAAAATGTTGTACACGAGTCTTTTATTGTATGACTATTGTCGTCTAATATGTTTGTTATTTTAAGAAATAAAATTAAGACATATTCTATGTCTATCGTAAGCTTCCTTTGTAGTTTTAATAGGAAAATTTTGTTTTTTATTATATTCAATTATTACTGTAATCAGTTAAACGTTAGTCGTTTCAGAACGACAGATTTGCCATAATATTCCGGGAAATAAAATTGTTACTTATTAACACTGAAAAACTACAATAATCTTTTCTTAAACATTTGCGAATATGGTACGCATTCGGTCGTTCTTTACACAGCAAATATTTCCAGGCAAAGAAATTTACGATTCGAACGGGTACGCAAAAAGTTCGCGCGTTTTATCTCTTGAAGCTTTCAACGATCAGTTTGATGAAACGTCGTATAACGCTATATTTCAACGGCAAAGAAAATAGTAATAATAAAAAGAAAAAAGCGAGGGAAGAATCCCTAATGAAAATTCACTTTCATTAATTACCGCAGCAAGCTCCCTACTGTGCCTCGAGGAGTGTTCCTCCCTTGTTTAAGGAAAACAAAAAAACACGTGTGTTACCCTACAGGTTAAAAATAAAAGGAAAAAATGCTACAAAGATCTCGTTTACTCCAAAGTCAAAGGATAAACACGTATTACTTCCAGGTCCTTTGCGGTTTGTAATGTAACGTTTTCGCAATTTTTCGCTCTCCCACGTTGCTGATGACCAAACGTTCCATGGAAAAACTGTTTTTTGAGTTTCAAATTTGTCGCGTGTGTACTTTCTGTACACCTGCACTGTAAGGAGAACTATGCCGGAATTGCCCTAGTTGCTTCGAATGCGTTCTCAAGAGACTGAAATTTTAAATAAATTACAAGGTCTCGAGTTTCATTTGACCAATCTGTATAGACACTTGGACTGAATAATTGTTGCGATTGGACGAGTTTCAAGAAACGACGTTCCATCCACGTGCCGTATGATTACTCTTTTTCTTCTGGATTATCGTGTTTGCGTTTCTTTTTACGCGTACTGATCATCTATCAATCTTTGATGTTGTGCTTGTGAAAAAGAAAGAAATCTAGCAATTTTCCTAATACCTTTCTCATACCTATTTCTTTTACTACCCAAGCATTACAATTTTGGACAAACAAAGTAAGTTATTTTAAGCACCCTTGTTATTACTTTTACTGCTTGATCCTTAAGGACGTAATGATTCTTTACTTATGTCGCATTTGAACAAAATATTCGTCATCTTATAGAAGAGAGACGTGCCTCTAACTACTCGAATTAACTTGGAACTTGAATTACAAACTATGAAGAGAGAAAACACGTATGAAAAGATAAATTTTCGAAGACCGCCTGTTTCCACTGCACGCGAAACCAACATCAAATTCGTTACTCAACCGCTCAACCCCTACGTCTCAACACCGGGATCTAAATTCTACATCGAGCCTCCTGTCACGAGGAGTCACCAACTTGTGGCCACGAGTTTTCCAAAACTCCCGGAAAATCATAAAATTACAAGCTGCAAGGGGAAAGGGTGGCTTTTACCGTCTAGCGGTGTTGGTTTTCCAACCAAAGGCCGGGAAGCAAAGAAGGGGATGGCGATAAGAAAGAAAGAAAGAAAGGGGGGGGGGGGAGAGAGAGAGAGAGAGAGACAAAAAGGAGAGAATTGACGGATGGAAGAGACGAACAAGTTCTGGAAAAGTTTTCAGCATCGGACACGACTTCCTTCAGTTCCTTCGGAAACGAGCCTCTGTTCCATTATGAGAAGGCGATCTCTACCGCATTTGTTTTCGCGTTTCTCCCTTCTTTCTACCGTCTATGCATCAACCTCGTTTCTCTTTTCACCGTTGTTTGCTCGTGAAATTTGTAAACCGAGCACCATGGTATTCCCAGTTTTTCTAATTTCGGGATACATTAATCAATCGATCACTAACCACGGAACTCAACCCTCGGTTTGACCATTAGTCAACAAACGTCAGAGACAACGAGAGCCTGAACCTCCATGACGACTTTCCCCTTGACGACTTGTTTTTCCCAACGTAGAACATCGTCCTATGGCGAATCTTGGAAAAAAAGCAACGCGGTCTCTCCGCTTTACGATTCTTTTTCTATCGCGCTGCAGGTTTGATGGCGGAGTCTAAGCGACATGTGGGCTGTTTCGTCGTAGACTCGTGATTTCAAACTGCTTTACATTTTATTAGAATGTCCTAAAAATTTGTTTCGTTTTATGTAATATATATTTAGTGAATTACATACGATTTATTTTTTCCCAATAGAACAAACTCGTTTGGTTCGTCCGAGAGTAGCTACCGCTCTGCAAATAGGAAGATAAGAAAAATCTCCTCTTACTGACGGTTTGATAATTTTATTATCGATAGGAAAACGAAAAAGTTATATTTATCTTTATCGTCAGATAGGACAGTTTCATTTATCCTTACTTCATGTAACAGATTGGCTAAAAAGGAGGTATTACATTTCTAATCGAATGATTTCGAAAAACTTCGATTTTAGTATTCCGTGAAATATTTAATAAAATAACCATTGTAAGGAATATTGTTTTATCTACCTAATTCGATATCTTGGCCAATGTAAAAGTTGAAAGCGAAAAGAAAACTGTAGGTGTACGTATGAATTGACTATGAATCATAAGAAAGTGAGCATTTTGTATTCCTCTATTACGCTTGGCAGTGTATCAGGTATTTACATGTTTATTAAAAATGGAAATGGGGGAAATTAGTTTCTTTGTTGCACACTTTGCACAACTGTACAACTCTGTATTTATGCATGAGATACTGCTGCTAGTAACAAAATTAACGTTAAGCCGTGCAATTTACAACATGTGGTAGATTTTAGGTAAACAGCAACCTTTGTTTTACACGTAATTGCAAAAATTCTTTAAAAATCCTAAACTAATACAAACTAAACAACGTTATGTCAAAATATTTTAGACATGTAACCCTTGTCTAACCATACACGCCACGTATTGGAATAAATGAAATCGAATTAAATTAAAAAGAAGTAAGACTATGAATTCTATTCTATTCTATTCTATTACATTATATTATATTATATTATATTCCATAAATTATGGAGAATTAAAGAAAATATATAGAAACACCAAGTTTTCCCAAAGTGTTTGTCAATAAACCCTAAGGTTTCGATTATTTCTCGGAGATATAAAGCACAAAAAATATATAAAGCTAAACGAAACAAATAATGCTGGGCATAATTCAACTATTTAGAACCAGGACGAACCCTGTCACATTTCGAAATTGAATAAAAGCTTTGCGAACCGGTATTGTTTTGTTTGTTTTAAGAGTAAACCCGTAACTGTAACTTGAACGAAAGATACCATAAAAGCAGCGTTGATTCAACGGTGATTCATTTTTCACGGAGATAATTTAATTAAGCCGAGAAGAATATTCGTAGCATCGAGTCGAGATCGACAGCCATTACACGTCGTGCTGTGCCGCGTCGTATCGCTCGAATCGTATGCGCCCGATTAGAATCGAAATCGAAATCGAGAGCAAAACCGAGATCGAGACTGAAAACGAAACGAAACAAATGTGCGTCGGCCGGAAATTTATTCCCCGGAACAAGCGACATTAATTTTCCCACGGGTACACAAACGGGCTCGAGTTTCTCTTGAAACATTTTCAAAGTTGGTCGGATTGTTCGCTGCGAGCATCCTCCTTTTCTCTCCGTCAGCGCATAATGGCCAATTCCACCTTCATTTTTTCTTTTTTCTTTTTTAACCCTCCGCCGTATTCAACACGACAATTCAGATGTCGAGGATGATGACAAGGACAACCGACGGAGGATCCGTAATCGTAATTTGTTTGCAAGTGCCTTTTACTAAGCCGCTTAACGTCATAAACGAAAGAAAGAGACGGGAGGAAAAGCGGGGCTAACAAAATCGAGAGAAAAAGAAAGGAAAATCAGCAAATGGTAGACGAACAGACACAGACCGCACAAGAAAACGTATTATATACATTGATAGTCGGGAAAGTTCTCCATCAAAGTTTTTGTTTATAATGAGAAAAGGAATCTGTGATATAGTCACTGGTGACACATGGCAAGGCCAACTCACATCTCCTGTAACATGCTTCCATTTTCAAACTTGAGTTCCACCGATCACGCTTTGTTCTCGAACGAGATCGAGTCACGGAGATTAAAAACTATTAACCTCGTGTATTCGAGTGGTATTCGAACAATAATCACATTCGAACACAATTCGGCTAACTTGGCCAATTAAAAATTTCCTGTAAAGCAAAGTAAAACAGAACTTTTGATTACGCCAGTCATACGGTAAATGAATACTACTGTATGACCGATTTAATGACGGATATTAAAGGAGTCTGGTGCAACAATGGTTGGTCGTAACAGTGGCGCGTATTCGAAATGGGGGACCGGCGTAGCATACCAACAGTTGCGAACTTTTTGATAAAATTTCACTCGAAAACGTGGCTGAGATTGTGCTCCAAATGAAAATACATATCGCAAAACTCATTAGTTGAAGATTGTTCGTTAAACAGTAAATGTATAAACTAATGAAATATTGTACCAATGAAATATGTCGATATTCTTCACTTTCTTTGCCATTAAGATATAAAAAGGATAATTAATAGTAAAAAAAAAAGTGAAATAGGTTCAAGTAAGAACTACATTCTTTTCATTTATTTATTTATGGTTTATTTTCTACTTACCTATATTTTACATTATTTTAGCTATTTAAAAATTATTCTTAATGATGCAATTTATTCAGAAATATTAGCAATTAGGGTTTCCAATGATTTCTACCCTAAATGACAAGTTTATTGATAGATGGATCTATTTACAATGGATTAAGCAGGAAACGATGGTTATTTAAGATGAACTAAATACAGTAATGTACTATAACTAAGACAACTAAATAGATAATTCACAACTCACAACTAATACTTTTTTTTTTTTTTTTTTTTTCGTGGGGAAATCCTCATGGACATTCGGCGCTGCGTAGCAACGACCGAGTAGTGTCGGACTCTTACCGACTAAAACCCCACGGTGGTCGTCCCGACGTTTTGGAGGTGCCCCGGGATCTCTTGCGAATTACTACCTGGGTGCACCTCATCGTCTATCTCCTGCTGTTGTTATCTAGGAGGGCGTCCCGGCTTGAGTTGGGCCGCCAGGGGGACCACTCCCTCCAACGCCGCGACCCCTGGTTTGACGCTCCCAGGGCGGTGGCGGCGGTGCCGCGCCCCTGCGTCGTATAGAGTCTTGTCTATATTGGTGTGACGATCTGCTGGGATCGCCTCTTTTCACCCTGTCTCTTTCCGACCGCTCCTTTGCTCGCATAACCTCCTCGCAGTAGGTGCGGACGGCATTCAACTCTTGACGCCCTCTGAGCATGGCCCGTACGACCGCTTCTGGGGACAACCTCTCGCCGATGTCGAGCTGCAGGACGCGCCGCGGTTCCGTCCACGCTGGGCAAAACTCCAGCGTATGCTGCGCCGTGTCCTCCTCCTCCCCACAGTGGTGACAGATGGACGTCACCTCCCGCTCGATCCTCAGCAGATTCTCGCCGAAAACTCCGTGACCGGTGAGCATCTGCGTCATCCTGAAGGTAAGCGGGACCCCGCCTTGATCTCTCCAGGCCTCCCAGTTGGAAAGCACGGCGCGGACAGCTTCGCTTCTTCCCGGACGTTCGGGGCCGACGGGCCGTCGGGCGGCGTCGTCGTCGTCGAAGGCGGTGCCCTCAGGTGTTCGTACACCCGATGGAGCTCGAGGGCTCGCAACTCGAACGGGGGCGACGCCGCCAGCACTGTCGCCGATTCGTAAGATATCGTCCGATATCCCCTCGCTATGCGGATGGCGGTCGTCCTCTGCAGTCTCCTCACCAAGATTCGGCTGCGACGGCTGGCCATCAGATCTTCTGCCCACACGGGTGCCCCGTAGAGGACTCGGGACCGGACCACTCCCTCGTAGAGTCGACGGACTTCCAGTCCTGCTCCGCCGATGTTCGGCAGTAGGCCGCACAAGGCGTTAGCTGCGGCTGTCACCCTCGGGACCAGGAGCTCGAAGTGTGGTCCGAACGTCCACCGACTGTCGATGGTGAGGCCAAGGTACCTCATTCGACGTTTCACCGGCACCGCTTCGCCGTTTATGGTCACGCACAGTCCATCGGGAGGGGATCTTCTGCGGCGGCGGTCGAAGAGCCACAGGGCCTCGGACTTGGCTGGCGACACGCTCAATCCGAGTCACCGGATGGCGTGCAGCGCGCACGCCACGGCGTTCTCCGCGAGATTCAGGGCCTCGTTCCACCAACGTCCCCCGGCCAGCACCAAGCTGTTGTCGGCATAGCAAACCAAGCCCGTGTCCGGAGGCATCGGGCATCGGAGGACGGAGTCGTAGGCCGTGATCCACAAGATTGGTCCCAGCACTGAACCCTGCAGGACGCCGCGCTCCACCGGTCTTCTTTCTTCCCCGTTCCTCCCGGTGAAGGTAATACACCTGTCGCTGAGGTAGGCTCCGACGACTCCAACCAGATACGCCGGCACCTCAAAGTACCGCAGGGCCTCCATTATCCTTGCCCAGGGGATGGTGTTGAAGGCGTTCTTGATGTCCAAGGAGACCGCCACCGCCACACCGTTGCTAGAAACCATGTCCTCCGCCATGGACTTCACCCGCTTCACTGCGTTCACCGTAGAGCGGCCCCGGCGAAATCCATACTGACTGTCGTGCCACCCAGGCTCCCGCTTCGAGATATGGGCCTCCAGACGAGCGGCGATTATTCTTTCCAGCAACTTGCCAATCTCGTCCAGCAGGCATATCGGCCTGTACGCGGACGGCGAGTCCAGCGGACGACCCTCCTTCCGCAGCAGGACTAGTCTCGCTGTTCGCCATGTCTGAGGGTAGACGCCCTCCCTCAGGCATCGGGTGAACAGATGTCGTACGCGGGGGGCCACGACGTGCATCGTCTCCACCCAAACTCGGCTCGGGATACCATCCGGACCTGGTGCCACGTCGCGGGATGCCATCCTTTTCGTCGCCACGAAGAGCTCCTCCTGAGTGACCCGCAGCTCCTCGCTTCACTCCGTCGACGCCGCCGTCGCCGTCGCCGTCGCCGACACCGTCTCGTCCCCGCCGGGGGAGAGGGACGCCTCCGACTGATCCACGTCGCCGTCCTGCCTAGGGAACAGGGTCCCGATGACCTCGGCCAGCAGCGCCGGATTCATATTGGCGGTCAGCGGGGGGCCGCGGGTCGCAACTTCCTCGTCACCACCCTGTACGGCTGCCCCCACGGATCGGATTCGACCGCCTCGATCAACTCCGTCCAGGACTCTCTGTAGACCTTATAGCAGCAGGAGATCTTTTCCTCGTCGCGCGTCCTCCTACGGCGACTGGCCCTCAGGAATCTTCTGCGGGCCCGAACGCAGCTCACTCGCAACTCCGCGATCTCCGGCGTCCACCAGTACACGCTGCGGTTGCGTCCACCACCCGGGACGGAGCGCGGCATCGAGGCGTCGCACGCCGCGCTCATGTATCCTCGAAGACTCTCCGCCTCCTCGTCGACGCTTCCCAGTCCGGCTGTCCCCCGGGCGTCCCAGCTCCACGCTGAAACGATGACCGCCGCCCGCAACATCTCCCTGTTCCGCTCCTTTAGTCGCCATCTTGGTGGTGGTGACGGGCCGGAACGGCTCGCTCCTCTTCGGACGCCGCAGATGTTATTGTTGTTGTTGTCAACATCCTCGAGGACCACCTCCATAAATATGTAGAGGTGGTCGGACAGGGTCTCGACTCCTTCTGCCACTCTCCAATCGTGGATCTTCGGGTAGAGCCCTGGGGTGGCCCACGTGATATCGACCACGGAGGATCCTCTTCACTCCACGCATGTGCTTGCCGTACCCCTATTCACCAGCAGGAGTCCGAGTCCCGCGGCCCAGTCGGTCAGCCATCTTCCCCTGGACCTCGTCGCAGAGTTCCCCCACTGTGTCGAGTGAGCGTTGAAGTCCCCGAGGACCAGTACCTGGCGGGGAAGGCATCTTCTGACGCAATCGCCGACCTGGTCCAAAAAGTCCCCGAACGCGGCCAAGCCGCTGTTGGGCGAGACGTAGACTGCCACCACCGCTATTCCTGCCCACTCGACCGCGACGTAGCCATTGCCGCGATCGAGCGGGGCGCCGGAGGCACCCAAGGCTGGCGTCCAAGTTACGGCCGTCCATCCATCCAGATCCCCGACCCAATTGGGGGCGTCAGGGACGCGATACGGCTCGGCCACTGCCGCGAGGGCGACCTCGCTCTCCCGGATGGTCTGAGAGAGCAGATCTTGCGCCCGCCTCGATCATCCCAAGTTGCATTGGAGGAGGCGGTTGAACTCAGTCGATCAACTCCATGGCCTCCTCCCGGCCATCCACCGCTGCTGCTTCGAAGGTGCTCCCCTCTTGAGTTCTCTCCGCGGCTGGAGCGCGGATCGGTGGCTTCCTCTTGACGTTCGGCGGTGCGCATGCCGTCCCGCACATTCTGTGGTTGGCCGGCGCCCCCAGCGACTCGTACAACGGGCATTTGGGCGCGGAAGCGGGACACCCCCTGGCACGATGCCCGTCACCGCCGCACCTGTAGCACAGATGTCCGCGGTCCACGATGGACGAGCAGGTTGCGCGCACGTGCCCCAGCTCCAGTGCACTTGAAGCACTGCAGCGGTCTCTTCGGAATCGCGGTGACCCTCGCCGTGGACCAGCCCAGAGCGACTTTCCCGTCCCAGGCTAATTTCCGAGCTCCGGCCACCGGGCACCTTATCCACGCGGTCCCGAGGCCGTATCTAGTGGAGCGGATCTCTCCCACCTGCACCTCCGCGCTGCTGCATCCTGCCGCCAAGGTCAGCGCTTGCCGCAGCTCCTCCTTGTCGACCGAGATGTCTATCCCGGCAACCCTCAACTCCGCCGTCCTCGTCGGGGCCGCGACTCTCACCGCGGTCGGGTCCAGCACCTCGGCCAGACGCGTCGCCAGTCGCGATGCCTTCTCTCTGTCCTTGTCGCCGGGAGCCTGATTATTATTCCCCCGGTTATTGACTTCTTCATCCCGAGGGACTCCACGCCGATCTCCGCGAGCGGGACCTTCTGTCGTGCCGTCGCGAGCACATCGGCGTACGTTGTCTTGACTCCCTTGTTCAGGGTCAGGGTCACCGCGGACGTTCGCGGTGTGCGAGGGAGCACGGCCGTTTTTGTCGCCTGCGCCGGCACTTTCCTGGTCGTAGGTGCGGCGCCTGGCTTCTGTGCGCCCGTCGGCCTCGTCGGTTGGGCGGTCGGCGCTGTCTCCTTCTTCTCGTCCTCCCTTGAGGTCCTCTTCTTCCTCGACCTCCTTTCCACCACCCTCCATTCGCCACCCTCCTGTTCCCTCGGGGGCGCGCTGGCTTGAGTGGCGCGTGGAGCGGCGGGTTGGTCCGCCTTGCGCCGGGGTTCGGGGGTGCGAGGTCTTCGGCCCCCGAATCGCTCCTCGATGACCCTCATTATGGAGGGACCGAGTTCGTCCACCTTCCTTTCCAGGGCGTCCAGGCGCGCGCCCTCTTGGTTCCCCTCCCGCGGAGGGCGGCCAGACTCGATAGCCCGGCCGCTACACCGCGGGCACTCATGGATACGTGCAGCCAGTCTGGTAATTTCTCGACGCAGAGCCGCGTTTTCCTCCTCCAGCGCGGTCAACCTTGCTTCCGCGAGCCTCGCAGCCGTGGCATTGCTGCTATGGACTATCTCGGTCCCCTGCAGGTTTTTCTCCCTCCATGCGGCAGTGACGTAAGTCGCCGCGGTTCTCAAGTCTTTGACGCACGTGCCCTTTAGGTTAGACGATATCGTCGCCATCCGCATTATTTTGGCCACCTGCCTGTCGAACTCGGCGTTCACTTCAGCCGCCGAGCTCATCCAAATTTTTAGCGTCAATTCCACCGAGATCTCCGGGGTCAACGACGTGGGTCGTCTTCTTTTCCCCCCGGAAATCGACGATCCCAATGATGATCTCGACGCGAGCGAGGCGACCGACTCTTCATCGTCAGACCTCGCCCGCGTTCGCAGCGCCCTTACCGGCGTGAGATCCGTCACCGCGGCCGGCGCAAGGAAGACGCCGTCCGCTCCGTCCGCGGTTCTGCGCAATCCCCTTGTCACTCTTCTCGGGGATTCCTCGGGAATCTCCATACTGCTTCTACCCGCCTCGCCAGGCGTGAAAACACGTCCGGGGGCCTGGCGGTCCACCCCGAATGGCCGTGGTCGTGAGATGACGACGCAGGCGGGCCCACTTGACCACCCACCGCTGCGCCGGTACTGGGGTATCCCTCACCTGCACCGTAAACCAAATTCTCTCTCTGTTCGCGGTCCATACTTAATTTTGTTGCGCCATGGTCGTCAACGAAATCTCCGTCCTGGTGCCACTCACTCTTTCGCACTCTTCCCAGGTCAAAGCCAGTGCAGGGTGACGGGGAGCCCCGCGTGGAGGTGAGGTGAGAGGTCTTGGCAGTCATGGGCCCACTAACTTCTCCGAAGGTCTCCGCATCGGATCGACGAACTGACGGGTGCCAGAGGCATCGACTAGCCGCCACCCGACTGTAAAAGAGCATCAGATCCATCATGGTTTCCCGGGGCGTGGTCCTACGACCCGGGAACCCATGCCCGCCTCGTGCTCCCCAACTCACAACTAATACCCTACAACTCATAACAACTAGGTAACTCAACTCTCGACTCCTCACAACTCGACTCTCAGTTAACAACTGCCGGTTTAATTCGTCTTTCTCCCTTAAACATCCCTTTGCTTTTCTCATATCCCCACCATGTACGTGTTCCGTAACCGTCCGCGATCATGGTCACGTACGCCTTCTTCCGCATAACTATTCGACTGATAACCGACGATACTTTGATTAGTCGCTTGACCCATTGAAGTTTCCCGACCTTTTCGGTCTGTCGGCACTTTTAGGCTTTCTCGCAACATTGTTTACAGTTCACCCGATATTTCTTAGACAATCTGTCCACGATACTACAATTATATTATTATTATTATATATATATATAATATAATTGTATAATATAATATATATACAATATATATTAATTACATTATATATATATATATATATATATATATATGTCGGGTTGGCGTTATGATTAGAGTTAGGGGCGTGTAACGAATATTCCCTAGACTTAGCCATCGTCGTTATACAATTGAAGCTATGTGAATTAACGCAAGTGCGAGTATTACGGAATCGACAAGTAACCGCGGTAATCAAACACCAATGACAATGATTCTAGGTTCGATA
>JACXIT010000002.1:76233-113830 GCA_014737525.1 Bombus difficillimus | reverse complement strand
AACATATACTGCGGAGATGCATCGACATCTGGCAATCATCTTGCCCGAAGAATAGAGGCTGTGTGTGGCGAGCCACGGGGCAGAGGCCCTTGGAATGTTTATTGTCAAGTGTCGCTACGAATATTTCTCCATAAGAGAGCTATACAATTACTCTATACCTCTGTTAGGTAAACGTTCATCCCGTGACCGCGGCTACGTCCGGCGACTAGATCTCGCCTCGAGCCCAAGCTCATTGTCTCAAGTTTCAAACTATTGTATTTGTAAAGACTACAGTACTAGGAATTTTCCGAAGAATTCCAAAGGAAGCGACCGGTGTCATTTCATCTCCGACATATATATATATATATATATATATATATATATATATATATAATGGATATCGGAGATGAAAGGACACCGGTCCTTCCCTTTGGAGTTCTTTGGAAAATTCCCAATACTGTAGCCTTTATAAATCAACCCAAATATAATAGTCTGAAACTTGAGATAATGAGCTTCGGCTCGAGGTGACAACTGGTCGCCTAGCGTAGTCGCGGTCACAGGATGAACGTTTTATCTAACAGAGGTATAGAATAATTGTATAGCTCTCCTTACAAAGAAATATTTATAGCGACAATTGACAGTAAACATTCCAATGGTCTCTGCCCCGTGGCTCGGCCACACACAGATCCTATTCTTCGGGCAAGATGATTGCCAGATGTCGATGCATCTCCGCAGTACATGTTTAGCCAGCCTGAGGACCCGCTAATAAATATTAAGATTTAGTTACCTAAGGTCCTTCAAACGGACAAACAGTCTTTGTCCTAACAGTTCTTAAATCTATCACCTACTATGAGAAGATACGGGAAATCTGTTTTTCTCACGTACGACACTTCCCGCGAGTAACTTTCTCTCAAGGGCGGCTAGTATCCTTTTCTAACCACCAACATGGAAATCAACCAATTAGCAACAACGTCCATCTTCCTCACTTTTCGAGCGGAGGCTTTTCTCGACGAATCCGATGATCTCGTGCCCTTAGGCACACCCCATCATAGTTTTCCTCTGGAGCATCACCGCGGCGGATAACGCATTCTCTCGTGCGGACTCGTCAGCGAGTAAAACAACGTTTTTACGATCGGTGCATATTGTCACATTTTATTTTATCTAGGAGTCATAGTCAGACTTTGGAAAAAGTACATTTACCATCCCGTTGACCGCAGATTCGCTATCAAACCTAAGGCCATTTCCGCGGTTGCTTGTCGACTCTGTACTACTCACACTTGTGCTAATTCACATTACTTCGATTGTATAACAACGATGGCTAATTCAGAGAATATTCGATATTATATCTGTATTAATATATCGATATTAATACAGATTAAATAAAATATGTATATTAGTAATTAAGTAAAAAATATATATATAGAGGGAGAGGGAGGGGCGAGGAAAGAAGTAAAATATATTGTTTTCATATTTTTATTTTTTTTTTTTTCGAGAGCTTGTTCAAGAAAATATTGCTGCTTTTCTAAAACTGTCAATTGATTATTATCTCTTTGTTATTAATAACGAAGTATCACATTAAGAAAACAGAATATATTTAAAACAACATTTTTCTATTGTAATATACTTCCTGATACATATGTATTTATAAATATTGTGAATGTACTTTGATCTATTTGAGAGAGTTATATGTATGTACTGTGGATATTCGTTATCAAATCCTGAAACGTTTTCTAATAATAATCTATGTCGTGTTTAACAAATATTCCAGAATGCTTGCAGCAAGTCAAAATTTCTTAGTAAACATAAATCCCCAAGGGCATCTCAGTACGGAAAAGCAACGTTTATTTTTGCATCAAAATATCTCTTAACGTATCTAAAAATGAGAAAAATTGTTAACGAATATTTAACGACTTAATTAACGATAAATATTCGTTATAATAGTAATATTTAAACGACTTAATTAACGATTAAATTAATATTGAGAATTCACCATTAAAATATAACAAAGTGTAAAAGTTATTTAAAATTCTTGTCTAAATATAACAAAATCTATATGATCTATAACAAATTTAAAGATTTATTGAAAACCAAAGTTGAATTATTTTCCAAGCCTTTCTTTTCTAGTCGCATTGCATGTCGAATATATATTATGAATTATTTATCCAATATATATTTATAATATGTTCATTATTTATATATTGAATGGTTATTACCCATGGTTAAAAAAAAGACTGTCTTGATTGTTATAAATCAAATGTTATCAAATGTGCGTGAAAAGCCGTCGAATGTATTTACCATCAATTATCGACTATAAGTCCTCATTTCTTTCAAGTTATTTCTGCGATTAGCCGATGATATGTACAAAGAAAACTAGAGCTTTAACATACATAAACAAAACTAGGATAAGTTATGTATGTTCAAATAAAGTAATAAATCATCATGTTCTGTCTGAAAAACATATGACACAGGTTACCGATAACCTCAACTGTCAAATAGGCGATCAATGGAAATAATTATTCGTTTGTAAATAACGTCTAATAAATTAATAACTTCTAATAACTAACGAACTTAGTAGTAGTGTATGAAAAGTAATGGAATAACGATGAAAGTGCTATGTAGTTCAAATGGCACACTTGAAATGAGGTGACATATATTTTGATACGCCTTTTTTTGAGCCCGGAGTGATGTTCTGCGCGCTAATTTCGTTTTGTCGGTTCCTAATTGGCTGAGCCACTTATATTTTACAATTTTGTATTTTCTGTTTGACAAAAGTGTACATACGCGAATACGCAATTTTCTAAGAAAGTTGAAATTGATTTTTTTAAAGAACGGTAGCAGGCCTTAGCCTTCCTTAAAACAGAGAATAAAAAATTGCAATTGTATTGTATTCTAAGTTTTGAAAGATACTTCAGTATTTTGGAAATTAATTTTTTTTTTATCTAAATCAGAGATACTATTGCAATATGAAGTGAAATTGAAAAGTAGAAAGTGAAAAGAATTGTGAATATAAACAGCGATAATGTTTAACAATCGAATTTGAGTGTTCGACGTAGCAAAGGAAATGTTATTACTTTACCAAATCTTTCAATTGTAAAAGGCATGATAAAACTTGTCCTTTTTGTTTTGAGCGATTGATATTTTAGAATATACAGCATACTAACCTAACCCTAACATGCTAGATTGTTTTGTACTATATGTTTAACAAAGAAAGGATCTGAAAAATAGCTTTTACAATCATCAACGTAATTTAATCTCCCGTTACTTTTTATTCGAATAATATAGCAAAACTATGGAGTTACTTAGTACATAATGCGATAATTTTATAGAATTTTTTTATTTCGGTAAAATTCTTTGAAGAAAACGACACGTCATCGCGTTTCACTCGAGCTCAATAATGAGTAACATCACTGGTAAATAAAGTGCAAAACTGTGAGAACAAACTTCCCTTATCGCATGGAAACATGCTAACTAAAAGTAATTAATTAACCTCTTTTTGTTCTGTGGGTCAATCCCGCGCAAAGTCGACTTGTTTGTTCAGCGAAAGTATGGCTAGATCACGATTAATCTCATTACTCATGGGTCACTAAACTTTTTGTCAAGTAATTGGGTTACTTTTAAGCGTTACACCATGTTGAATATTTACGAAATTCATGGGAAATTATTTATACGCGCGATATAAAATTTGTTACGAAATATATATCTTGTTCCCGACTTGTCTCTTTCATTTCTTGAAATAAAGTAATGTTAAATTTTTCATAACGACGATAGAAAGAACAAACTATATAACTTTTATCGCGTTCACTGCAGCGTGGGACATAGAGGCGGCATGACGTATCGTACCTTGCTTGTTCCTGTACAACTTGTTTTTCATTGAATTTTTGCTACGTACGGAACTGATATTTCCGTCATTCTTCTACTATTTTTACCGCAATAAACATTAATTGAGTCTTTATAAGATAAAATAACATAACATAGCAAAAAATCGTACGGGATTTATTGATCCCGTATTATCAAGAATGTAGATATACATACATATAACAATTCGTCATACGGGACTTATCTCACTTCTAATGGTATCATAAGAGGAGAGCGATACCTTTGCTAGTTCGACGTACGACGTACCAAACCCATACGACCTTGCGGTAACTGCACAGTCCCAAAACACAAAGACAGCTACAAATCAATGTAAATTAAGAAAATGTATACAAGATCACGTTAACCCCGTACCATCAAATAGGGAAGTCCCTGAAAAAGTCGTCGCCAGTGTATGTATTATAAGATGAAATTTTACATTAATTAATATGGCTTATAGTATATTTCACAATACATAATTTATATTATTCTTTCTTACGTATTCTAAATTGAACTAGAATATTTTTTAAATTAAATCAATAGAAGAAATATGTACATACATCTCAAAAGGTACTCAGAATTACAGTTGCACTAGATTACAATTATTTGCACACTCTATTCACTCTATAAAAGCATTTATTTTTCAACATTCTTCTCTTCCAGCACTTTCTCAAATATTAATACACCGAACATAACCTTTTTCAAAATACTCGTCATAATCTTTCATTCGTCAATGAAACAGAGAGTTTGGCTTTTCTTTTTTAATAAAACCGTTTCGATCATAACATGGTATTAGTTTTCAAATAAGGCAAAGACTATCCAATATCAATTAATGTCCACCCAACTGGAGTGACAGAGGGCTTTTTCCTTTTCTCTTTACCACATTTCATTCGTTTCGACGTATTATAATACCATTGAAAAGTCGGGAACTACGTTATGATACGTTGCCAACTAGGATTACTTTATTTTAATGAAAAATATCGACAGAAGAAAATGTAGTGAAAATAAAATGTTGAGGAAGTGACTTTGAATCTCGAGTAATTCGGAGAATCTGTAATTATTAATTGAGCGAAGCGTCTTAATTGCTTAATCAATTTTTTTCACTTTCTGTTATTAAACACCATGGTAATACATCACGTTAAGTCTCGAAAGAACATTATTGAGTTTTTGATAGAGAAATTTATTTTAGGATTTAGAACGGCGCTCCAGAATAAATATATTTGTCCCACATTTTCTTGATATTGGCAGATCAGTGAAAAATTAACGAGAGTTGAGTTAAAATTACAACATTCCGCGTGTTTTTCTTCCATTCGTTCTTTTCTTGTACCTAACATTAAGTGGTAGTTGTTGTTTTATTTAAGAGTAACAATGATTCATAAATCAATATGTATCGTAAATGCAAAGATGTAGTATGTATGCACAGAGTCTATACTTTATGTCTATACATACATATATGTAGATATACATAGGTACGTTAATACAGCAAATATGTTAGTATAGCGAGTTAAACGGTAATGGGGATAGTGCCTCCAACAGTACCGAAGGGTACCGAAATTCAGTAATAATAAACAGTTTGAAGTGCGAATATGTCGTGTCTCATTACTTCCTTGGACCGATGCTACAATAGCGATCTGTATTTATCGTCGCAGAGTAAATGAGACACTTTTATCACTACTTCGTATCGTTTTGAAAGATTTCATTTTTTCTTTTTTTTTAGTTATTTTCTCACTATCGTATCGCCCAGAAATAATAAATTATTAATTTCATTTATAATTCTATTTTTATAATGAGGGATATATATTTAAACGATATTATAGCAATATTATACCTGCCACGACAGTTAGTATATAGCACAATTTATTTTTGTCAGAAATGATAAGACGCATTAAAATCTAGGAAGTCTATACACATAAATGAAAAAATTGCTATATCCAAGAGATTGGCAATTCCAGGGGCATGTCCTCTTTGGTTAAAGGTTAAAATATTCATAAAAAATAATATAAAACTGATATTGCGTACGAAGTCAACTTTCCCTACTGGAAAAAGTGTAATCACAAAGACAGAATATAAATTCCGTTTTAATCACGAGCCAAATTAAAATTCCACGGGGTAAATCACTTTTCACGTGTTTTATGGGAAAGGAGAAAAAAAATATATGGGACGCGTCACATTTAGGCGAAACTTCGGTATATGTATGTATATGTAGGTACAATCTCTGGATGGAAGTAGGATGAATTTCCCTTCTACGCGGCTGATCGTTCGTGCGGTTTGATGTACGAGCGAACTTTATTTGAAAATTTCCTTAAATTAACGGATCGGTGGAACACGCTTAAAGAGGTCGGCTTGCCGGCAAGCTCATTCTAGATTCGTCGGGAATGAAATTTCGAACGTGGATTAGCTTCTTGCGCGACTTTCTGTTTTCGTTTTAAAGAGATATGGAAAGTTGCGGGAATTAAGAATAGACTGATGCAGGTGGTTTTAACAAGCAGTCTTGACGATATAATGTTACTTCGGGTCACGCGAACTCTGTCCTTGTAATTTCGTAATTCGCAACTATGAAGGAGCACATACTTCTATAAAAGCGATACAACACAACACGACACGTGAGCTTTGTCAATATTATTTCGACGTATCATTTATTTGCCGATGTGACAAGACAAGAAACATCGATCAGACAATACTAATACGATGAAACATTTTTACTTTTTATTTTCGTTGAATGAAACTTTTACAAATGTAAGTAAATATGAGGTTATACTGATAATAATAATAATAATATTTTGCTTTAATTTAATGATATCAACTTAATTGTTTTGCTTGTTAAATAAAATGTATCGTGTTTAGTCTTAATTTAATAAGAAAAATCTCACAAGTACATTAGTAAAAGCTTAATTAAAAGAAAACCAAAACTAAAGAAGTTTCATCATTGAGTTAATATTGTCTTATCGATATTTGAATTCGGATCAGGTTAGGAGACTTTTGACTTTTATTGCATGTGCTTAAATACCTAGTAATCTTAAATAACTGATAAATACCTAATATTCAATACGCGTAACGTAACGTACTGTAGTAACGTCCGAGAGTATTGCGATGCAGCCTGACATGACTCGTGCGTATCGAAGAAGTTGACGCGCAATGTTAAAGAAGTAGTTGAGGTCCGGAAGGGTCATATAAATAGGTCTCGTTATTCGCTAGGCAGAATTGTATGAAAATTGAGTTATGAAAAATCAACATGGAGGGCAGCAAAGTTCTCGTTGTCGTGAAACAGAGATGAGTAGAGTAGTATCTCTGTTTCTATCTGAGATATTCAATTTTCGGACTGTTTCTTAGTTACTCCTATTCCTTCGATATATTAGTGCTGATGCGTGTTTATGTGATCGTATGTTTATATATTCTACTATGCTATCTCGTGAGCCATACGTACCTTTTCTGATACATGCCGTGTAAGATGCAAGATATAACAAAAAGATGACGAACAATGAATTTACACGATGATAAATGGCATTTAGAGTTTCATCTCACCGATTTCAATAATTTTTAAACATGTTGTCCGGGACATTATTCTCGGCAGTTTCGCTTACATATAATCACCGGCTTTAATTTCCAAGATATTGATAAAAATAATTTTTATCTTGGTATGAGTTAGACTTTAGATACGAATATGGTGATATTATATGTATGTTTCGTGACTTTTATATAGTTAAGGTGATAATGAGTATGAATACATCGCGGTATAAATACATTTATAATATCATCACGTCCATACGGATATATATACATAAACCTAACCCATGCTTAACTCATATCAAGGTAAAAATGAATACATAACGAAACATGAAGCTAATCCATACTTTTTCTTTACGTAAGGGAAATCTACAAAAGTCTTCTCGGGGAAGAAGTCGCTATATTTATTTACTACATATCTATAAATATCAAATAAATTTATTTTTCAATTTTTCGTGAATCTGGGATACTCGAAAGTAGTTATTGCCAGCTGTTCATTTGAATGTATACACAGTGATCCATATTTTACGGTCGATATGTAATCGATTTGTCCTTAAAGAGTTTCGTTATTCCCTAAAGAAACTGATGAAGAGTATAATAGTTTATCGCTATATCCCCTATAAAGTAATCTCTTTCGCTCTTTCAATTCGGTTTAAAGTTTCTTCTAGTTTCGACTTTACTCGGTCCAGTCGAACTATATTACGATTACCACGAAAAAAAGACATCTCTTTTATTTTTATCGATCTCTTTTCACCCTGTCTCGTAGGTAGAGGACGAGAAACGAATTGGTATCAAATCGAAGCAGATAGCGGATTTTCTGCCAATATTTCGCATTTAATCAGACATTGATCGAACCAAATATTAGATTATCCCAAAAGTTTCTTTCGTTTCGTAAGGAAATAATAGATGCACAACATTTTTTGTTTTATATTATTTTATTAAATTATGTATGATCCATTTTGTTCTATTGGAATTGGAACAAAAAATGTTGTGCATCTATTATTTTCTTATAGAACGAAAAAAATTGTTAGGACAACCTAATACATCCGTTTGAGTGCTACAACGAAATATTTAGCGATCTCTGTTCTATGCAGATAGTTTTCGAAAAATGACAATGATTTTTTGGCGATCGGTAAGTTATATTTAGTTTTGTGTTGTGTTTGTTTCTTTCTGTAAAGATATAGCAGGGATTGGAAATACAAGAAGTTTACTTTATTTCAGCACAACAGTTATACATATCACTTATACTCTGAAGACGTACTCGCACGATCGCTTGTTGTCAACTGACTCTTCCAGATGCTTCTAAACGACTGCCTATCGTCTTTTGTCCCAACTAAGGACGCCCTCCGACGCTCACACACACATTCACATGTACAGTGTAAATGTATCATCTTCCTAACACGCCTCCTTACATTTATACTGTACACTTTATCCTATTTACATGCTTTGGTTACATTCCTCTTAGTTTACATTCATAAATGACCTAAACCTTTCGAATTTCTCTCTACACAGTGCCTTCGTAAAAATATCCGCAGTATTTTCATCTGTACTTACTTTAATTATGTTTATCTTGTTCTCTTCTAAGCATTCGTGAACGTAGCGGTAATGAACTTCAATGTGTTTAGAATTTTTTGTAAAATTTCCGTACTTTGCTATACTTATCACTCCAGAGTTATCCTCATAAATTTTTACAGGGTTATCATTTAGTTTTACTTTGAAGATTTTCAAAATTTCTCTAATATACATTAATTCACTCACCGCTTCTGGAGTTCTCTTATTACGCGTAGATCTCCTAGGGATGTTTAAGCTTTCAGAACTGTTATCATTTTCATCTTCCCTACTTTCTAACTCTTCCTTATTCATGCTATCCAGTAGATAATTATCTTTACTAGCATCGCTATCTGCATCTAATGAATTCTCCTCAAAACCGATACATTTAGTGTCTGTCTCTATGACCTCTACGTGTCTAGCTATTATTATTTTCCCACCTAATAAGACTCTGTACCCTACTTCGCTATATCCTAACAGAATTCCCATTATCTGCCTTCCTGTCCCATTTGGAAACTCTTTTTTGTTCTGGCCTTCTTACAAAAACTTTACTTATATTTATTTTATTTTGTTTTCCAAATACTTCAAAATAGCTTATAACGTTTCCAACTTTTGTTGCTTTTACCGGTCTATTATCGCCTAAATATATATTTACTGGTTCCTTAAGATCACTACATTTCTCAAAGTAACTTACATTATTAATTATATGATCGGTACAACCGCTATCTAATAGCCATACGATTTTTTTCTCACTTATCTCATTTGTCTCGCTGCTGTGTGCTGCGTGCGCTGTTACTAACCATGCGCCTGCTCCTGAGTTACCATGCTCCCTCGTGCCGGCCGTTGATTGACGATGAAAATTTCCACGTCCCCTGCTCGTATTGCTTTTGTTTCCTCTTCCTCTGCTGCGACCACGTGTTGACCCACGCCAATAGCTGTTACTGCTTCCCGCTTGGACGCCATTTTGACACTCTCTCGCAAAGTGTCCTATTCTTCCACATTTGAAGCATCCTTCCTTTTTTGCAGAAAAGGCGTTGGTTTGCGTTTCTCCTCGACTGGATTTATTTTTCTTCTCTGCTATTTCAATTTTATTTTTCACATATGCTATCGTTTGATTTTCTTCTTTCAATGCATCTATTATGTCCGCTATGTAGCTGTATTCTTCGGGTAACGTATTCAGTATGTAATTTAGCTTTTCCCTCTCACTCACTTGTGCGCCCGCACCTTTCAATTCATTTATTAATTTTTCAAAATCGCTAAAGAACGATGCTGAATCACTGTAGTCCTCAAGTCTTATCTTTTCCAATCTCCTTCTGCATACGATCTGTAGTGCCGTCGACTCTTTTGTCACGTAAAATAATAAAAAAAAAAAGGAAGGGAAAAGAAAAATCGAAGACGAAATTTAAAAGGCAAAAAGAAAAAATAATGATGAAATGAAAATACAGAATTTATTTCTTTGCACTTACTTTACACTTGAGTTCCGAACNTCTAGGAGCGACCTTTTAAGACTGAGCCCTTACAATCTCACTTTTGAACTCATCTGTTTCTTTTCTTTGTCATCCCTCAATATCCCCACTATCCACGCGTTTGTTAGGCGTTCTCGAATATTCGGCGAAAGGACCGTTGGGATATTGAGGGTTCATTAGGCACTTCGTTTCGCCGACATACATTGTCGCCGAGTGCCGCTACATATTTATTTCTATCATCACCCTATCGGTTCCGAAGCGCGTCCCGATCTCTGATGTGGACTAAGATGTGGTTGATGTCACACTTTCAAGTACATTTCATCGAATTTTTTCATTATTTCATATGCCGTTTTTCTTTCCCTAATATATTTCAATTGTCTATTTGTGATGGCACTGTAAATTATATTTATTGCCTTCAGATCCTTTTTATCCCAATCTTTATTGTCTGTTTCGGTCTTCACTCTAGTTGTAACAATCTCGCATTCTTTATACCTGAGAAACGTCGTGATTCTTTGCTTCCACATACTATAATCCTCACCATCGAATATCGGTATCATGATTTCCGATCTCTCCATTTTAATCGATTCCTTATCTCTTACTCAAGCTTTCCTACGTGCTCGAAATATATTTTTTCTTTTACTCTTTGAACGTTTCTTCCTTTACTGAAACTTACTCGAACTAATTCGCAAGATTGAACAACCACGCTCTGCTACCATGTAAAGATATAGCAGGGATTGGAAATAAGAAGTTTACTTTATTTCAGCACAACAGTTATACATATCACTTATACTCTGAAGACGTACTCGCACGCTCGCTTGTTGTCAACTGACTCTTCCAGATGCTTCTAAACGACTGCCTATCATCTTTTGTCCCAACTAAGGCCCGGACGCCCTCCGACGCTCACACACACATTCACATGTACAGTGTAAATGTATTATCTTCCTAACACTTTCGATTATTTATTTAACGTATTTTCGACAAATTGATAATGAAATATTCAAATCGTTTTAACAAAAGATGAAAGTTTTTAATTTATATTATAATAATAATGAAACCAGACGGAAATTTTAATACGTAAAGTTAAAAGTTCTGCTCGTTAATAAGAGCAGAAACAATTAATTGCTGCTGTTTAATTATTTCAGATGTTGTGTTACCCACTTTCTCATGCGTTTAATTAACTTTTTCTATTGTTCCAGCTGGATCGATGACCGTGACAAAATGGTGGATCGGCAAAAAGCACTTCTAACGGTGTTAATAGCTCTCTTAATTTATCCAAATAACATTTTTGGTAAGTCTCTCGCAAAAGAAAGATTTAATGAAACATTTTTATTTCACAATACATTTGAACATGCTTAACATGTTATAAATATTTCAAATAATTCAATTAGTTGATGCATTTTTCGACAAATAATAAAAATTACATGTACGATATTTGTCAAAATACTATTTGAAATTTTATCAATGGTCCGGTATAAACACTCGGACAACGGCCACGGCAGTTATCTTATATGAAATAATCATATTTCCATCGACAAATATGAAATATAAATATTTCAAATAATACCAAATAATTCGATTAATGTCCAGTAAATAATGCAGAAACAATAATCAATGTCATTTTAATATATAGAGGACTTGTGTAGAGGATATTTGATCGTGAGATTTATTAGACGAGGTTGCTCGTTGTAGAAACTGTCGAATATATTTAAAAATAATTAAATAAATTAATATACAGACAATATTCGCAAAATAAGATCGCTGATAAATACTCGATAGATGCTCGATAGATACTCGTAGACTCTGATTAATAACTGATAGATAACTGGTTGATAAATGATTCGCAGGACTAACGGATAACTCTTTTCGGTTGCGTCCGTCTATTTATACTGGTCGGGGGAAAGTCGGAAAATTCAAATTCGTCTTTGTTCGACGGTTGCACGTAGCGGCGATATTGTTTTGCCCGGAGTTTATTATTTATTACATTCATCATATCATACATTATGTATCCTAACGATCTTGATACTTCGAGGCAAAACAACATGATTTGAATTGTCCTCTAGCTCATGTGCCGCTACAAATAGGTCTAATAGGTTTAATAGGAAATTTCCATACAGATACCTTGATTAAATTAAAACATACTTAAAATATTTTTTAAAAGGACGAGCGTTATTTCCATCCATTTCTTATTGGTCTTGTTAATATCTACAAATAAAACCTACAAATTGATAATATTTCAAATTGCAATCTCAACTTGATCAAAATTTGTTGGCACACAGTCACAATATCTCAGAGCTCTTAAACCGAAATTAAACAAAATGACAGGTATACCGCCGCGTGATCAATCTTCTTTATATATGTAACAAATTATATAATAAATACAGTTATATTTAAGTGGAAACAATTAAAATAATTATTGCATAATATCACAAGTTCTTTTCATTCGTTCAAATAATACGATACGATACAATACGACTCCCACGCGATCAATTTTTTCTCATATATTTTTCGAAAAAGAGAAATAATATTGTCTCTACTCACAATATTCAGCAACCAGCTTTCGAGAGCGTCAATTATCGTGAAAAGTTGTTTCCATGAGGATTTGAAAAACCGTCCGAACACAACGAATGCCGCGAGTTATGATGCATCACGAACCGCACGACCAATTTTGCAACTAAGCCGTTCACTTCACGACCACCTGTAAATACAATACCGGAACTAATCCGCTTTTGAAACGCACGCTGTCACCGACGATATACGCTGATATTGGCCTTACGACCTTTCCTCCCGATGAAATATTACTTTTTGCGGATCCAGTCAGCTATACTGTTCTCTTTTCACAGACAAACCGGATGAATCGTCAACTTCTCGAAAATACTTGTATCAACCGCGCGAAAAAAACACGGACACCACTCTCGTTGCAAATTTCCACGCAGTTTACGACGCGGTTTTTTCTTTTCCCTTTTCTCCTTTTCTTCTTTTCCTCTACGCGTCTCGCGACTTTTCTTCAGAAAAATTTTCAGTATTTTCATGTGCATTTATATGGTGATTTTTAGCGAAAATTTTTAGGTAAAATAAATTTCTCTATAGTTTTGGAGTGAATGCAATCTAATATATTTACAAGTAGTGTTATAGCAGCTATGTGCTTCATAGTTGGAGAGATTCATATTGTTTATTCGTACCAATGTTTTATATCTTCTTCGGTATGGAATTAATCGATTGTTTTTTCTACAAATCTCTTACGCTCCTAATGTCAAGTAAAATTCACGAAAGAAGTGGCCATTGATAACTTAAAAGTAAGCAAAAAAAAAAAAAAAAAAAAAAAAAAAATAATAAAAAAAAAAAAAAAAAAAAAAAAAAAAAAAAAGAAGAAAATTCTTCAAAGGTAGAAAATCGAATGAAATCTCAAAAAATGGAAATTGGACTTGTAAAAATATATCGATCGTTTGATCTATGAGTTTCAATTTTTTCGAAAGAAATATAATGAAACTAAAACACAAGGATCTATCGTCAAATATTAAATAGAATGCAATGGGCCGTTTCTAACAAAGGAATGCGGAGAGATGTACCTGTAATGCCAGATGACATTTAATTACAAACGTCGTTCAACTTTTGCCTGCTTTAACCTCCGTCAAAAATGAATTCATGCAGTAGAAAGACGCTCACATTTCTATATATTTTACATGTATAATGCAATAATGAATAATGAACTCGAGATACTCATATATTATATCCATCATATGCATTGTGCAATAAAAGAGATAAAAACATGTTATTGATATGACGTGGATAGGCCGTGATAGGTGCGAAGAAACACTTGAATATATTTAACAATATATATTTATTAACATATACTCTATGTGTACACTATGCGTAGGACTCGCGATTACTATTAGCGGTTCGCGGTTCGCTATTACAAATTGAACTCGGGTCGACGCGTTTCGATGTACGATACAAGTTCGAATGATGATTGCCTATGATGTCGAGAAACTCGGATCAATTATTACTAATAACTACGAACTATCGATTCGGACAGGCGTCTAACGACTGACTTTCCATCACGATGATTCTTTTTTTTCCTATTTAGTCGATTATTTACAAACAATTCTTTTACAGAATTTTCAGGAAATTATTTTGGCGTGGTAAATGTCAAGTAATTGGGTAACTAATGGGTTGTGATGGTGTTAACTCTTATATTATATCTGTTTCTGAACTTGGAAATTTCTTCTTTGACTGTGGGTATCTTAAGGTCGCGATGGATTGTTTCGTTTGTAACATACCAAGGTGCATCTATTAGGGATCTTAGAGTTTTTGATTGGAATCGTTGGAGAGTTTCTATGTTGGAATTACTCGTTGTTCCCCATAGTTGGATCCCATAGGTCCAAACAGGTTTTAATATGACTTTATATAGCGTTATTTTACTCTGCATGTTTAAGTTGGAGCGTCTGCCAATAAGACAGTAGAATTTTTTTAGTTTTGTTTTCAGTTCTTTGGACTTCTCTACGATGTGCCGTTTCCATGTCATTCTTCTGTCTAGAGTCATGCCTAGATATCTGATTGTGTCTTTGTTTGGTATTGGAATATTATTTATGGTCACCTGTGGGCAGGATTGTTTTCGCAATGTGAAAGTTATAAGGTTGTTATAAGGTGAAAGTTGAGGGGGCAATTATCGGGTCTGAGTGGGATGCTAATAAAGTTGTGTCATCAGCAAATGTCGCTGTGGTTATCTCTGTTAAAGGTAAACAGCAGAGGTCTGAGGACACTGCCTTTTTTGTATTTATGTTTATTGACAAGACACTTAGTAGGGGTAACAGAACGGATCGCGTTTATTATGCTGGTGTTTAAAAATTCCGTGGCTGCTTCTATATTTTCGTTTGTTTTTAGGGATATTGAGGCTGATGTTGAATGATTGAATACCTCCCTAAAGAGTTGCCAGTTTGTGTGTTGGTTATGAATAAAGCCATAGGTTGGTTTTCGATTATTGTTGAATTAATTGTTGCTATGACGGGTGAATGATCTGAAGAAAGTTCAACAGAAGAGTTGATTTGGATGTATCTTGGCGAGATATTTTTAGTTATGAAGAAGTCTAATAGGTCAGGTAATTTGTTAGTGTCTGTGGGCCAGTAGGTGGGTTCGTTTGTACTAATGTAGTTAAGTCTGTTAGCGTTTATGAATTTCAAAAGGTTTTTGCTTGTTACTGCGATAAGTCTGCTGCCCCATTGCGTATGTTTAGCGTTATAGTGTCCTCCAGCTATGAATCTATTGCTCAGGTCTTCGAGGAATTTGTCGAAGTTTTCTGTGGAAATAGAATGTCTAGGAGGACAATATACTGCTAATGTGGTAATTGGACCATGCCAATCTTCTATCGCTACGTTTGTGGCTTGGAGGTAGTCCTTCCGGAATAATGGAAGCACATAGTGTTTTATGCTGGTATTGATGATAATTCCGGTGCCGCCGTGGGCCTTTCCACTGGGATGTTGGGTGTGGTAAAAATTATAACCATTTATTTTCAGGTAATTTTTATCGGTGAAGTGAGTTTCAGACATGAGCATTATGTCAATTTCTTGTTGTTCTAGGAAGAGTTCTAGTTCGTATTTATGCTGAGCTAGACCGTTAGCATTCCAAAGAGCTATGCGTATTGGTTTTATTTTACGTCGGAGCGTGTTAATTTGTCCACGATGATTGTAAGCAGTGATTAAGCAAGTTATTAATTTGCTTTGTTTGTTTCATGATTAATTTTTTAAGCCTATTGAAGTTATCCGTGTTTTGTGAACTGGGAACATTATTTTGTGATTGGTCACTATAGATTTTCGATCTGCTTTGGTTTCCTTGAACTACCTGTACATAAGAGGTTGAAAAATTAGCGAATTTTTGTAGATTAGGTGCTTAGTTGGTTAGGTCCATAACTCTGGGTTTGGGGTACTTATTATTATACAAGGTCTTGTAGGTTGTGCAACCTTTATAGTTCGCAAGATGCTCTCCTTGACAGAGGATGCACTTCGCAGGTGTTTAGGGATTTAGCGCACTGATCTGTAAGGTGAATACCTGCACATTTAACGCAGCGGTGATTGTGGTTACAATATTTTTGCTTGTGACCTTACCTTTGGCACCTTTTACATTGAACTATCTCTCTTTTTATAAAAGGGGGTTCAATCTTTACTACCGAATTTATTAAACGATTGATATTATAAGCTTCTTTGTTGCTTGGTTTTTGCTTTAAGTCGATTAAGAATAAGGATAGCGGGTTTTTTGTGATTCTATGTCTTATATTGCTAATATTGGTTACTTCATGGCCATGATTTAGGAGTTCAAGTTTCAGTTCTTCTAAGTTTTCTGAGTGGCGGATGTTGCGTAGTATCACTCGAAAAGGTCTTTCTTGTTTCAATTGATATGTGTGGAAGTTTGCGTTCAGAGTTTTTAGTAACTTTGTTAATTTTCTGTAGGAGTCTGGGTTGGCCGGCAGGATTTTAACCTGATTGTTTTTAATTTTTAGAATGTAGTCCTCTTTGTTAATTTCTTTCTCGATGGATTTTGTCATTGTTTGGATGTCGATAACATCATCAATGAAGATTGGTGCGGGGGGGGGGAATTTATTTTGTGTGTTGATTTGTTGATGTTTCAACTACGTCCATAGAATTGTCTGTTGATTCTAATATTGCGTATCTGTTGTAGGTGGTATTGTGCCTTGCTGACGGTTCGTTCTGACTAGTGTTTACATTTTTTTGACTAAATCAAGCTTACGTTTTTTGATGCTGTTGGTGTGGTTTGAAAGGTGGAATATATTATCCTTTTGCCACGGAGGGGGTAGAACGGTGCGGTTATAGTTTTGTTCGTGAGGGCCTGTTCTTGTTACTTGGGCCATCTTCGAGCTAGTTAATTTAAATTAAAATAACTAGTCGAGAGGCTATGATTTGGATTAGAGATTAGTAGTTTTGGATTTTTCACGAGTAAGTTTCTGCTTCAACTCACTTTCGACGATGGGTCGTCACTTATTATGAACTTCACTGGGCACTAAACACACGTCTACACGCTTCGGCAGTCGAAAGGGATCTGATGATCACGATGACGCTGCATAGGAAAACTATGATGGGGTGTGTCTAAGGATACGAGATCATCGGATTCGTTGAGGAAAGCCTTGGTTCGAAAAGTGAGGGAAATGGACGTTGCTGTTAATTGGCTAATTTTGTGTTGGTGGTTGGAAAAGGATGCTAACCGCCCTTGAGAGAAAGTTGCTAGCGGGATGCATCGTACGTGAGAAAAGCAGATTTCCCGTATCTTCCTGTAGTAGGTGATAGACTTAGGGACTATTGAGACAAAGACTCTTTGTTCCTTTGGAGAATCTTAGTTAAACAAATCCTAAGATTTATAGCGGGTCCTTAGGCTAGCTGAAAATATTCTGTGAGCATGTATCGACATCTGGCAATCATCTTGTCCGAAGAATAGGGTCTGTGTGTAGCGAGCCACGGGACAGAAACCGTTGGAAAGTTTACTGTCGTGTGCCACTACAGATATATCGTAATAAACTCAACTATCAACATCCTATTATTCTCTTTGAATAATTACTAGTTATTGTTTACAAGTAATCTAGCTATTTAAGCATTTATTGTATACGCTTCAGCAGCAGTTTATACGAACGTATTTCTCAAGTTTGCATTTTAATATTGTACCCATGTGCGGCTAAGATTGTTTGTTTTCGAATACAAATTGAATTAACAAAGTCATATGCATACAAACAAAAATGTCATAGCAAATACAAGCTAAAATCGAAAATATCATGTAGATCGAATAGCTAATCCGTTTTAGATTATGCTTTACCGCTGATACTCCACTTCGCTGATTGTTGATCCGTCCTAGTTCTCTACTATTGTAGAATTACGTTCGTTGCTTGTTCTTTTCTGCCAGCAATTCACCGCGAAATTAAGTCAATAGTTGGACCGCTTCCCTTTCACGTGTTCGGCAATCTTCTCGAAGAGATCCTTGCTATCTCGTCCCGGACGAATCGTTCGTTCCTTCTTTTTCACAACTTCCTGATAAATACGGGAAAATGAAGGACAACTGGTTTTTTAATTTCTCATTTAGCTATTCACAGAGTCCCATTAGGTAGAATTATTATAAAAGCGAGTAATACAAGCGCGCATCGTGCACTCTTCAATCCAATACGTTTCTCCGAACGAATTGTGACTTCACTCCAACTTTTCCTTCGTTTCATTATCCGTTAATTCTTCTGTAAAAGTTAATGAATATGGAGCGATCGTAGTAACCTTAGCACAGGGCTACCAAAGCCTCGTACGCTTAGCGAAACTTCATCGTGCTCCTTTCCGCGCTTTACTTTCCGCGAAATCAATTATATTATCCTCGAGACTCCGTCAACGGCTGATTCCAATTGCAACTTCAGTAGAAATCATCGCGTTTGGAGGCCATTTACGAATGATCGTCGTTATGTTGCCGTCGAGTTTACTCTGAATCGATACGTGCGTGGATGTTGATTATATTTATCAAAAGTAAGGGGAAAACTTAATATCCATTGTCAGAAACAGTATGAACCTCCCAAAGATTGTTATTTAAGAAGGGGCACGTAATAAGGGAATTATAGCAGAGAACCGCGTATACCTGTAATTCGAGACGCACATAGATTTGACCATACACCCATAATAATTACATACAGAAACAAGCCAATACTCTACAACAACTCAGAGACACTATCTGCACACGAGAACTACAACTATTCACTTTGGAAAGTCACAAAAAAAAAAAAAAAAAAAAAAAAAAAAAAAAAAAAAAAAAAAAAAAAAAAAAAAAACAAAGAAGGCAACAAAACTAGTCCCAGCAATCAGAAAAGCAGACAACACATGGACAAGAAGCAACAAAGAACAAGCTGAAGAATTTTCCAACCATCTTTACATTTGCACCGCATAACATAAATAACAGCAACCTCAATTGTCATACGGACGAGGATGCGACAACCANCTAGTTCCGCAACTGACAAGGAATACACCATACCCAAAACAACAACACAAGAAATTAGAAGCATAATCGAAAAAACAAAAAACAATAAAGCACCAGGAATCGACCTAATCAATAACAAAATCCTAAAAAACCTTCCTCCAAAAGCGATACGACTATTAACCATAATCTACAACGCAATACTAAGAATCCGATACTATCCTAAACCATGGAAAACAGCACAGATCATAATGTTACCTAAATCAGGCAAAGACCCACACCAAACAGCATCTTACAGACCAATTTCACTACTTCCCGTGCTTTCTAAAATGCCAGAAAAAAATGGTATACGCCCGACTAAAAACAATAATAGAGAAGGAAAAATTAATAACAGATCACCAATTCGGATTCAGAAATAAACACTCCACCATAGAACAATTGCACAGGCTCGTCAACGAAATAGTACTAGCACTTGAAAACAAACAATACTGTACAGCCCTCTTTATGGACATAGAGAAAGAATTCGACAAAATAAATCACGAAAGACTACTAAAAACAATAAAGAAACAATTCCCGGAGCAAATGTACCAACTGGTAAAGTCGTATCTAAGCAGCAGAACCTTCGTAATAAAAATCAAAGACGCATACTCCGAAGTCAAAGACATAAAGGCAGGGCTTCCGCAAGGAAGCGTCTTAGGACCAATACTATACACGCTATACACGGCCAACATACCAACAACTAACAATAGCAAAATATTGACATTCGCGGACGACGCAGCTGTACTAGTCAGGCACACTAACCCTGTAACAGCAGTTACAATATTACAAAAACACATAACAAAAATAGAAAAGTGGCTACAAACCAAACAAATCAAAGCTAATCCGAATAAATGCAACCACATCACATTCACACTGCGAAAACAGGTACCACCAAGCATCTTTCTGAACGGCACACAAATAATACAAACCATGCATGTAAAATACCTAGGACTCCACTTAGATAAACATTTCACATGGAAACAGCATATCAAATCAATAATAAACAAAATACAGACAGCAAGGAGACAAATGCATTGGCTAATAAGTCGAAAATCCAAATTAAGCACAGAAAACAAATTAAAAATATACAAAACAATCATAAAACCAATCTGGACGTACGGAATCCCACTATGGGGAACAGCAGCAAAGAGCCATATAAGTAAAATCGAAACATTACAAGCCAAAATTCTAAGAACCATAGTAAACGCCCCATGGGAGGAGTGTTTATTCGACCATTCGCGGAGAGACGCGATCGCGAGAAAGCACGTCAACGGGAGTCGTAAATTCCCGTTACGATTAGACAATCGACACCACGAAGTGATCGATCCCCTATTTCGTTTAGGATAATAAGGGTGGTTCAATTGGATTTACACTGAATTGACAGATATAACTTAATATTTATTCCAACAGCTTTTTATAGATGATAGTTACGCTGGTGCGTAAGTACAAGTTGAGTAAACGATTGATTTAAGGGTAGAGACCCGGTACAGACATGTTGACTATTCTAACGGTGAAGAATAAGTGATCTTAGTGACGATACTGTGTCGGAGGAAAGCTAGTGATGGGTGTGTCGAAGGGCACGAAAGAAGCTGATTTGTTAGGGATGAGTTTTCATTAGGAGAGTGAGGGAAATAGACTTCGCTGTTAATTGGTCTGTGGCGGATCAAGCAGCCTCGGTCGCCAAACGGTTGAGGAACGAAACGACGGCGGCACGCACAAACCTCCCACGGCAACACCGGGCTGACGATCGCCACCAGAGGGCCAACGGCGGTNCGGACGAACTTCTCTCGCTAGTGGTCGAATTGGCTCCGCATTAGGATATATACCGCAATCAGCGAGACGCCCTCTGCGTCTAAGGCAGGGACTACCGGGCATAGCCTTACTGACGAGTCCGCCGGTAGTCCCGGGACGAAACGCGACGAGCGAACCTTCTTCTTTAGGAACCATCTACGAGGATCGACGGACAACAACATTCGACACTGGGAAGCGGGATCAACCGATCCCCTTCAGGTCCATTTTACGGTTTCTGGGTGAGGAAGGGTGCGAACCGTCACTGAGAGAAATGGCGAGAGTGGGAAGTATCGTACGTGACAAAACTGACCTTCCACTATCTTCCCGGAGTAAATAATAAACATCTAGAAACGGATTGTTAAGAACTGTTTGTTTGGTCTGAAGGGCTTTAACTAGAAATTCCGGAGATCTATGGGGGTCCTTGAGGCTATTGAGGGTACGCAGTACGGATGTGTAGACATCTGGATACCATCCTGCCGGCGGTGTGCGGCCTGGGTTAGGTAGAGTGTCGGCCGGCGTAACAAGGAGATTAGCAGACTTGCAGGAAGGTACAAGGAAAGAATAGCAACGCACCCGAACCGGCTGGCAGCGGAAACGATCAAAACAATAAACACTGAAAGAAGACTAAAAAGGAAACATCCAACAGACCTCCTAAAGGATATAACCTAGCAAACACGAAGATGGTACCCCACTGGAGGTAGCCACCCACATGCTATACTCTATTTTTCTACGCACTAGATATAACAATTTACCAAATGCCCTTCTGGACAAATTGTAAAACAAAAATTAAATAATAAAAAAAAAACATAGATTTGAATTATTTGACCATTGACAGATTTGACCATTTCACATGGTACGTTTCCATTTCTTAGACAATTTACAAATATGTATCATAGTTGCATTTAAGATGTTCTGGAGAATGCATAACGCTTTCAAAATCGTTTCGGAATTCGTTCGAAACAAGCATTGGGTCTTTGTTGTAAGCGCGGAATTAACATTTCGCGATCGCGGTTATTTCGAGTACATATGTAGTTCTATTCTCGCAGAAGCATCCACTCCGCAATAAGTGCAGATAGCATTTTTCCGAAGGAAGAGAAGGAGGAAGAGAAAGAAAGATACGGTGAAAGCGTGCAGCTCGATGATCCGCAATGAAATCGCTTCCTTGGATCGAGTATCGATTCTTATCGATTAACCGAGGACAGCAAGTTCACTTTAATATTACAATAAAAACAATATCATGATTTTGTAGATTTTTTAATACTTTCCTTAGTAGAAATGCCTGCTCTGCCGCGTGATGTGATTAGATTTTCCCCTAGATCTTTTGTTTTTGAAACAAATTGAAAAATATAAGGAGAAAATAATGTGTTTTAGATGTTTCTTTCACTTTGATCATTATTTCAAAATATTGAAATGCTTGTAATGTAATAACAATCCATATCATTTTATTTAGAAGAGTCCAGAGAATTGTCATGTTAACAGCAAGAAAAACGCGAAACGCCTTTACAGTGGAATATTAGAAATTAAGAAAAATTGATTCTTTTGAAAACTGTACGTACCTGCTTGTTTGCAGATTCGTATTTAGCTCATAAAAATCTACAAGAATTACCTACTGAAAGTTGCAAAATTAGATATGAATTGAACAGTGTTATTCAACCGCGCGTGTAATTCAAACTTGATTTTCTCGAATAAAATACAATATTATTATTTTCTTTCTACTTAATTTTTTATGTAACATTACCGTTTGCTCGGTTGTATCACTCGTCCGGCCTCACCCTACATACATATATACATGTATTGTATGTATGTATATACATGTAAGAGAAATAATTCCTCAATAAAATTATCATTGCTCGGGTAATTTTATAGAATCAAAGTTCTTTTGTAAAATAGATACAAATATCCAAATATACATTCAAAAGGATATGTATTTTCGGCCAGTCGCGGGTAGACGCGGTTGCGAGGAGACGCGTCAACGGGAGTCGTAAATTCCCGTTACGATTATATTAATCGACGCCACGAACAGGTCGATCCCCGTATTTCTTGTGGGATAATAGGGGTTGTTCAAATGGAATAAAACTGTAGTCTACAGTCTTATTAATATATATATTTCTAATAACTGATACACGCACACAAGTTGAGTCGTTTAGCTACACTGACCGCCCGATAGTTACAAAGAACGGTTGAGTTGATTGTCGCGTGAATTTAGGAGCGAACTTGACCCGGGAGGTGTTGTACAGACAGTTTCTTCACAGAGATGTTAGAACAGAAAAGAAGTTGACTTCATAGACCGTTGACTGATGGACAGTTGAGTTTCACGAGGGACGTTGGAACAGGCAGTTTGACTGACAGACAGTAAGGACATGTCTTGTGTTCCTACGGAAGAAAGCTCGGTGTGGGTGTGCCCTTTTGAACTAGGAATGCGGATTCGTTGTTCACACTTTTCGGTAGGAAAGTGAGGGTAACGATCCGCGATGCCCATTGGTTATAACCAACGTTAATGAGTAAAATATGAGGAGAAAGTTTTCCTGCCAACGTGGCTCATGGGTGTCTTTGTTCTTGGGAACATCTGCTTTTCCGTTAGACAAACCGACGCTTTCTCCGTAATATGTACGAGCGTGGAATAAACCTAAGGACTGTATCAAGGACCAGCCATAAACCTAAAATACCTGTATGAATCGAGAGAAAGTTAAAAAGAGTCGATTTATGGTGGTTCCTTAGGTTTATTGGGGGTCGGTGTGAAGGTATGTGGGCCTTGGCGGTCAGGCCCTATGGGACGTCGCGCGGACCATCTTACGCGACGTAACAGGATATATAAAAAAAGGCTTGAGTAAATCATATACAGGATCCGATCCAATGTCATGTAAAAGCGGACGCGACATGATCCCTTGGAAAAATTAAATAATAATATATAATACAATTTTTTCATTATCGGCTTAGTTTTCGATAAAATTGACTTCGATGATTTATCAAGTATACTTGAACTGAATATATCAACTGAATGAATTAACCAGTAATAGGGTGTCATTCTCGATGTGAGAACAAGTAAGAAATGTAAAATAAAATTTTTTCATTTAAGATTTTATTTTGAAGAAAATAGAATTTGAATATATTTAATTAAGAATTGGTTAGTGCATGGGTGTAGTAAATTTTCAAATCTATTTTTCTCAAAAAAACAAAGCGTCCCGTGAAAAGCTTTATTCTACATTTTCGACCTATTTTCACACATAGAATGATTTCTTGCTGATTATTTAGTACTATCTAGTCCAGAATTATCCATGTTTAAGTATAAATTCTCAAATTCGTTTTTCTCGAAAACTAAGCTGAGACAGAGCAAATTTTATTCTACATCTTTTTCTTATTTTTCCACAAGAAATCACGCGATGCACGCTGTTACATGTTATTCAACTGGAATCTGTATAAAATGGTTTTTGGGTGGAAAGAGATTTATCACAAATAATAATTCCGGCTTAGCGAAGGGTGGTAAAGTTGTGAAAAGGTCAACGCGAAGGGTTCAGCGTTTTCGTTTTATCGAATATCGAGCGCTAATGGTCGATAGTGAAAGGGATAAATAAGGTCCTGAAGGAACGTGCGAAGTGCTGAAAGCAGGCTTCCGGCCAATTGGGAACTTGTACTTATCGGCTGCTTAACGAACGGCGGAACGAAAAGAGAGGGGTTATTCAACTTAAGAATAAGCAGTTAAACTCAAGACCAAATTAAGTTGAATCAGTTCTGGCTATCACTTATGGACTTGCTCAAATATCCTTTTGCCAGCTAAAATGAAGAAATTTTTTATACGCAATCGAGAAAAGGTAAAAACAGAAAGAAAAATGAAGAAATATTTCACTCGTGACTTGCCTCTTCCTTCTCTCTTACTCTCTATAATACAATATAACGATATAGCATAATAAAATTATGATGACTTGTGTTTTTTTATTCAACCTCCGATCGCCTATTGCATACCCAACCTACGTATATAATTCTGAATTTTTGTGGTACTCGGATAATTTTTCCTATTAGAACTTTTGAAATTTAGTATACAACTGTATTAGATATACCGTCAAATTTTCATTTTAATTCCGTAACTGTTTAGATGGTGTTTAAGTTAATATAAACGGAAAAGAACCATAATTTTTGCACCACTTAAACTCTATTTACATTTTCGTAACACATTTCTTTAAACATAATCCGTGTATTCAATTTTTTCAGAGATATCTTTATATCAAAATAAGTCTCATCTATAATGAAATACACGGAGACATTCTATAATTACCGTATAATACGTATAAAGAAGGGTGTTCTACCGCAGAACTTTGAACTAGAAAAATATTTTTTTCTTTGCATTTTTCTTAAGGAATATCATTTTAAAAGTGTAAAACTCTTATGTCAAAAGCCCCAAAAGTAACAGTGCGACAGTTACTCGTAGCTAATCGAAACATTTCTCGAATTTATCGATCAAGTTGAAAAAAGAAAAAACGTTCTCAAACATTCTTTCATAAAAAGAGGTTTCCAAAAACTTTTGATTTTTGCAAGTTTTTTCTATCTGTTCATAAACATTCGCGTTAAAAGTATTGCAAACTTTTTCCCTCTTTAGTGTTAACATCGATATTTAAAATTTGTGCAATCAAATGCGCCTAGAATTAGGATGAGTGGTTAACGTGACAGGATCGACTTGAAATCGAACTCATGCTCGCGTCCCCTCTTATTGCCTCTTTCAATTGATATCTTGTTACGATGGCCAAGGAAAGCAAATAAAATTCTGAAAAACAAGAAAAAGGGAAGGAAGAAAGGAATGATAAAGAAGATATGGCATAAAATACACAGAAAAAATTTGTAAATTAAGAGAAAACAAACTAGTTATGGATCTGTGCGAGCGCGGAAGGAACTGTAAAGGGAAAAAATGTTGATTAAAAAAAAAAAGAAGCTGAGCGAATTGGAAAAAGACTAGATGGATTGGAAAGAGGCTAGATGGGCAAACAAGACAAAAAGTGGAAAGTCAATTCATTAGAAAGACGATAGAATTTTTGCTCGAAGATATTAAAGAAACTAAAATATAGAAAAGTAAGTCGTCTTCTTTCGACAGCCGAAGAGAGCGGACGTGTGTCTAGTGCCCAGTGCAGTTCACAAAGAAGTGACGACCCCCCGTCGAAAGTGAGTCGAACCGGAAAAAGGAAGGAGAAAAATAAAAACCAAGTGCTTTCTGAACCTTCTCGTGATAAATCCAATACCACCAATCTCTAAACCAAATCATAGCCTCTCGACTANCAACTACTGGATAAAACTGATCAGACCCGCAGACTAAAAAGACATTACCCACTAGACTAGAACACCAGATTCAAAAGAATCTAACTCGCCCTAACCTATATATTCCACGCCACTGAACCACGCCAAACTAATTTACTTAAAATTCTATGTAAGAATTGTTGTAAATCTACGATCAAATAAAAAAAAAAAAAAAAAAAAAGAAAAGTAAGTGTTACGCCACGAGGCTTACCACAGGCCGTATCCCTAACCGTCGCTGGCGGTTCTACAGTGTCGCAGATAGATCGTCTTATAAGACCGGCGAAAAATGTACAACGTAGCGACAAGCGCATATTAGTCATGAAGCAGCGTTCTAGAAACGTCGATTTCGGTCCGTTATTTTATCTACACAAAGAAGGTGGCAAACGTGAACATAGGCGCGAACGGTGGTGTGACCCGAGCATAGTGGGTGTCGTTTCCCAGAAATTAAAGAATTCCGAAGAATTTAAACGTCTAAAAGTGAAAATATAAAAGTGCGAGATACAAAATGCGGAAATATGTAGAAGTAACAGTTACTGAAATGGATAAAGTGGTGGAAAAATGTTCCTTAATTCAGCAAATATCAAATAGGCATAGGGAAGAATGCAAAGCTACTAAGGTAAAGAAAGTAATTTCTCAACATTTTCACAAATCGACTTTGCTAACATTCTTCTACCTAAATGTGAATAACCGTTTATTCACCGTGCTCATAAAAATAGTTTCTCAGACAGTTGCTCTATATGTGATGTTATGAATGCTATGAAAGTTAATTAGAATCTTTCTTTCAAACATTATGACTATTCCAATTCGCTCTCATAAAAATATTTCAGTAAATTCGCGAAAATTTCATAGTTTACATTTATTTAAAGGTCACAATATTCTGAAATAATCTAGTTTGTAGTCTCGTGGAATTTTTTGTCACGTTTCTTTACTAGGTTAGCGACAGTATAAGCAGAAGAATTCAAAGCGTTCACGTCGCTTTTTAAAAATATTTAGCTTAGAATTCTTAAGGTAATTTAATCTCTGAGCATTAATTCGATACATAAATCTGCGCATATAAAAAATCGTTTAAATATAATGAAGTTCGTCTGCAATGTCGTCGTAACGTTATAATGTAATTTCTATCTTTTCGTATTTTTCACCTTGTCAAACTGTTGATTTTCGGATATCAACGAAACCTGTACATTCGATGAACGTTTATCGAATAAATAAAGATATAAATAAAGTTGGTCGCGAGCGTTTGAGAACTCGTTTCTATCATTTTTTAATCTATTCTAACGTGCATTTATTTCAAGGAGTTGAAAAATTACAGGTCGATGACCCGCGTGAGTTTCCATGTACATACGTAACATACCAAAAGGAATGGTGTATTTGCAAAACGCTCTTAAACTATTTTCGGACAACTATACATGGAAGAGGAATGAAATGCCGCTTAATTTAATTCTATAGAAATAATTTCACGCCAGTTTCGCAATATTCTACCATGATACGTGACTGTTCTAGAATTAAATACCTACGCTTTGAAATATTGTTAATCAACGCTCTACACGCCGACTGTGCGTCGCTTTATATTCTTCGCATTAATATAAGTAACGATTTCAATTTTATTTTTCAAGAGCCTCGCATTTCGATCGAGAATGTATAACACACGAGCATTAAAAAAAATCGACGTATTGCGTTTTCATTGTATCGACTTCGCATCAGAACCTGTTCAATTTTACATTGAGCACGGTGCACATACTTGGTTCTATACTCAACGAACTTCTTTCATCGTAAAAGACACCACCACGCTTCCGGAATAAATAACTCACATGAAATCCTTCCACCGCTTTAATTAAAGTCATTCTTTTGGGTAAGAAAGAGGAAGGAAAAGCCGGAGGAAAAGATAAAGAAAAAGGTCTATCATTAAAGTAGGCGTCGACGAGATAAGTTAGGTCGATAAAAATTTCAAATACTGGCATTAGCGAGTATCTAAGCGTTTACTTAATCGTGTATATCACTTAAGCTTAAGCGGGTGCACAGTGTACAGTGTACATGCAGAGGAAGCAATAAAAACTGCAGGTCGCCATAATGCCGTATTCCGTTCGCCTTTATCGTCGCGATATTGCGTATCACAGATTTATGTTTTCCTCTATAACGTATTCCTTTAATATTGTTTACGTTCGTTGTACCGTGATCTACTTTTCAGTTGAAGATAATAACGGATGCGGGGAAAACTTTTACTGCGCCTTGTGTATTTTCTAAGACGAGGGACAACGAGTGAAGAAGGAAAAGTCTGGAAGGCGGAACAGAGACAAAGGAAACGAACGAGACGATTTCAACCTCGATTAGAAACATAATATCGCTCAAAAAGAGAACGATCAGCATGTTAACGACTAATAGACCGATAATGATAAATAAAAGGCTGATGGTCGAATTCGAGAATTTTCCTTGTCTCTCGGGTCGTACGAACACGAAATTATCGCAAATAGGTGAAAAATACCATGAAAATCTTCTTACATATTTCGAAAATATTCACATTCACAAATGTCGTATAAATTTTTCTCACGTGTTCTTAAGAAGCCGTACTTTCCACGGACAGGTATAAACGAGTTGTTCTTATTTAATCAAAAGGAGAAACAATGCTTCGGTTGCTCTCATAAATCTCTCGTGTCCAACGGATTTATTCAGTATATAGTCGAGCAACAGGCAACTATCTTCCGCCACTAAAACTTTTCACGAACAGCTTATTATCGAACTTTCCGAGGTAGCTTATTACCTATATTAAATATCGTAAAATTCTTAACTTCCGCGGAATGTTCGCGTCAGCGTCGGATTAGTATCTTGGACATAACGTGCACTTCCTGTTTCGTAATAAGCCACTTTATTAATCGTAGCACGACAAAACTTTTCTCTCGCATTTACTATGTCAATGTGTTCCTTTTTCAATAAATTTTTCTCGGTCTTCCTTTGCTCTATAATCAATCGGGGCGTAAAAAAAATGTACCTAAAGAATAATCACTTAACGGAGTAACTAATTTATTACACATACCTATAAGTACGGAAAGTCAAAGTCAGAACGTGAGATATACTACCGTTCAAAACTATCTACATAGACACTTGGTTATGTTTCACGAAATATAATTCAATGACAAAATAATAATATCCAAGTTCAGAAACAGATATAATATAAGAGTTAACAACCATCAAAACCCATTAGTTACCCAATTACTTGACACGACGGATCAGATCCGCGGACTAAAAAGGCAATACCCCTTAGATTGAAGCATTAGATTCAACTAGAATCAAACATACTTAAACTCTTATAATTCAAGTTACAGTACTATGCCAAAATAATTTACTTAAAATTCTGTATGAGAATTGATTGTAAATAATCTACTTAAAAAAAAGACAAAATAATGGTTAAAAGCTAATATGACATAGCAATATACATAATCTGTTTTCAATGTACAGCTAATTCTATCACTATACGAGCCTCTCTCATGGAAACAATAATATTATGAAAAAAACATTTATACTATAAAGTTATTATCCTCTTTACGCAAGTAATATTCTGTAAGTAAAACGATTAGAAAGATATCGTGGGAGATGTTTCGTATTCCCGATATACTTGACATAGGATCATGTAAAATCGAGCGAACCTCGTCGGGAATAACGCTTTATAAATAATTTAAGAAGCCATCCAATCGAGCAGCGGTATTAAGAAAGAGCTGGACTTGTTTTAATGCTTCGTCGTTCTGATATTTCAGTATCGGTATCCGATGGAAATTCAAAATCGATAAACTAACTCGTTCGAGTCGACGAATTTCAACACTTCTGGTATTTCAAATCGTGCCTAAACGTGTCAACCTTGCTAATCAATCATCTTCTTCGCATTGGTCTTAGTTCGATCATGCCAAATATAAGTTATTTACGATATCGCGCAAAAGCAACTCGATTAAGTTTTATTCGATTTGAGTCAGCAATCAAGTTTTTCAAAATGTATTTTTAACATTTTAAGGATCGAACGTTCTTATCTTAAAACAACAAGTTTCTATAAAAAGATACTAGTAAATAAACATTTCGAAAATAAGAGTACTATGTAATATCAGATTAAACTTTTAGTACTCGTGTTTTTCAAATTAAGGAACCGAAGTACTTTTAAACTAAATTACTGTAGAGCTAAAACCGACATATTCGTTCAAATAACGGATTCGAATATTTTGTTTTTGCAATTATTTAAACATGTAAATGTTGTCGATGCAAAACTATAATCATCTACACGCAATATATCACAGTATCTACGCGCTAATAGGTACACACGAAAGGTAATCCGTTCGTTCCAATTATATTTTTAGATATATGTCACTTTCTGAAAAATTGTGTTATCTTACAGCTATTATATTTTCTCCGCTTTTGGAGTGGGAAATCCACCCTTCGCGAGTGATTCTTAAAAATGGCTGGCACTCTGGTTCTCGGAGAAATGTAAAAAGCCAGGCCATTTTCTTGTAACTTCTCGAAACCGGGACAGAACACAGGATGTAAGCGCATCAAGGGTCATTCGAGAATTAAATACCGACCTTAAATTACAATAATGCGAAAGTTTCCCGTTATAGACTCGATACAAGAATTTTATTTTTCCTCGGCTCGGTGCTGAATAGACGTTTATTCCTTGCTTTCATTCCCACGTAATGCCGCCACCATCAATTTACTTTGCTGCCGGCCACTCGACAGACTGCTTGTCCCACGGCGATTGTCACTTCTACTTATAATACTTTCCGATCCTATTACCGTTGTTATGAGACAAATAGGTCAAGCTTGTCTCCTTCAAGACCCCACGGCTTGACTTTGAGCTTATCTTTGTTCCAGAATTCCTCTTTCTGCCCCTTTTGTCCTGCAGTTTACCTCACGAGTGCTACCTTACCCCCTTTAATTCAAAAGTGTCGTGCCTCTTATTTCATTATCCCGTGACTTCTCAGTTCGGCTCTTTTACTTAAACTTTCCATTTTTCCCTTCCTTCTTTCCGTATTTTCTTTTTTGCCATCCCTTTCCTTTCATTTTCTTTATGTTTCTTCTGTTTCTTTCCTTTTCTGTCGGTTGCTGTCGCTTGACATTTTTTCCCTTCCTTCCTCTGTACTTTTGACATGGCGCGGAAAAGAGGTTTAAAAGTCTCGAGCACGAATAGCATCCAGCTAATTATTGTAATTTCATGCTTTTGGGATACGATCTCCCGCTGGCCGCGGCGGCTTCTAATTGGACTTACACTCTGTTCGTCGACAGCAGCTTTTGAGCAGGAATTTTGCGCGACAGCGGCAGCGAACTGCAGATTCATTCTGCCGCTTTTCCATTCAAAGACGTGATTCTAATAATTGTTATGAGAACGGTGGCGAGACGACATTTTCTCACCGGGTTACGTCATGTCGCGTCGTATCGTTTGTGAAAGAGATCGAGAAAGAGTAGTTTCTAACACGTCGATATTGCGGGTGACAGTGTAAAGGAAAGAACGAAACTAGTATTCTTATTTATACGATTTTTCGATTTCACGAAATTTTGATCTCTACAGTGGTTCTGTATTCTGAAATTTCTCCGAGCGCATTAACGATTTATTTACTACACACACAAAAAGAGAAGGAAAGCTGTTTGATAAAAAGAGCGGTCCAGTAAGGAATCTGATTCTTGTGAATTTTCATTGAATATTTCTTGTTGTTTCGTTGAACTATTATAATAGAATATTTCGATTTATTTCTTGGATATCGATAGGAAAGGCATTATTGAGCATCGAGGCGGAAAAACAGAGGAAGCAGTACGTTCCCTAGATATGCCAGATGAAACGAAGTGACAATCAGTTACAAGTTACAATCAAATTGCATCCAACAGATTAGGAAAAAGTCAGTATTTTTCTCGGAATTCGTTCATCTTCAAACAACCTTAAGAAACCACGAAACTTCTTTGTACTCAGACCTGTTAGTTATATGTATGTATGTCTGTATGTAGAACGATTTTAAAGTTTTTCAAGTGGAAAACAGGTTGTTTTCGAAAGAATAAATTAATAAAATTGGAAAATTTTATATCTGTTTCTGCTGAAAATCTTGATACCAAATAGTACATTTAATAGACTGAGTTTATCCAACAATAAGTGGAAAATCTGAATAAACGGCGATACGCTAATTTTTACCAAATATGTATGTATGTATTTATAAAATTACATTTTTCTGAAATATAAATTAATTCCACATAAATAACTTAAAAGAAATTACTTTTAAATTCAGTTTAAGCAGTTAGAGTTATTAAAAGAAATAAAGTTATTGTATTATAATAAATATCGTAAATATCATAATTTGTATTGTTACGTAAGTCGCAAATGAATTAAATGTCCGTATCATTGTAAAATATATTAAATTAATGTCGTGTTGTGCTTTATCGTCTGTACTCATCATTTCTGATGTATGCATTTAAAAATTTATATATGTTTGGAAGAGGAAACTTTGTTAAATACCGAATGTACTACTACACATCAACGAAGCAAATAGTGACTGATACGAAACGTAAAAACATTTCATTAAGTCTAGATCAAATATTCCATTTGCCAATCTAGTAGCTTTACAAGTTTCGAGTCGACAAATTTTGCAATTGGTACTGGAAAATTACTAGTAAATTTTAAATAAGGAAGGGACTTTGTTACGATCGAAACGACAATTAAAATTCTTTAATGCTTTATTCTTGGATGCTTTAAAAATTGTATTTCATATCAACATTGAGTTTGAGTAACTTTCATATTTAGTTATTAATTAGAATCACGGGACCGATTTTTCCAGGTCTCCACGACTATGAAATATTCTGTTTACTGGACAAAACTAATCTCGTTTCCTGCTCTCCACTTCGGTCAGTCTTTACCAACTGTGTCTCGCTTAGTAAATGAACGTCATGTTATGTTTTTTTTTTTTAAATTGCAGCGAGCAAGATAAGCAAATCTAAAAAGTTTCTCACATGTATTGTATCTGTTTCAGGCGGTGCTTTTTCACCCGAATTCGCTGATACCATACAAAATGTAACAGTATCGCTGGGAAGGGATGCAACTTTTACGTGTCTGGTCAATCATTTGGGGGGCTACAGGGTAAGTTTCCCCTAGTGAAAATTCATCAACCGCAGACATACAAAATTCTTCTTTTCGTATGGGACACACGATACTAACCACATTTTTGAATGAATACATTTAACTTTCTTTTCTCGTCTATCTTACTATCATTTTATCCATCGTGTAAAGGGTTTAGGAAAGATTCATTGCGAATCGCAACCTTGGAATTGCGATTTATTCAGATCTTTTCACGTTTCATGATCGGACACAAAATCGTAGTAGCTCTTGAAGTAGAGAGATGAATTGGAACTTAATTTTTTGTATACAATTTTCTTTTCAAACTTTTCCTTACATCTGCTACGTGGATTTATAAACGAAACACTGTGTAACTTTGTTTTAAGGAGATTTTCATATGATCATAAATACAATAATAATAGAAATATTTTAAAATGTCCTCTATCTTGTATGGCGCATCTAATGAAAATCCAATCAATAGTAAATGTACATTAAAATAAATAGCTTATTAAACCCATGAGTAGTAAGTGTAGCATGTACATAAGAATCTTTTCTGTACAAATCGTGGTTTGGAATCTATTTCTCTGGACCGAATACATACATACAGAAAGAAAAATCGATCATAGTAAATTTTAGATCACATTCTTTTGTACGAGTAAAGAATCTTTGTCACGAAAATCAATTTCTCAAACAACTCATATGTCACTAAATTCACAAGCACTCTTTTTGATTCGATGTCCTTCCTGCCGCCACATCCTTATGTTTGAACACAAAAATAGAGCCATTTCCCCTGTCGTATTGGATTTCATATCCACAACGACGAAGACAATTTCGTTACGCATCATCGTGTGTACATTACTATCTACCCCTTCCTCATGAAGAGGAATATTATGACGGTAGGAATAACAGATTAAAAAATCTCAATTTTGCGCTTTAACGAGTTCGGCTGGAACGGTGTAGATTTAACTATATCGTTATCCATGTTATATAAATAAGGACGCCAGATTATTCTTTGCACGCATCACCATTTTGTTTTAAGTAGGACTTAAATCGTAAATATAAGAACGCAGTTGGTATCTGTTGGGAGCACTAGCTAAATTAACTAAACTAGCTAAAGTTGCTCTCTTGCTATAATCAATTAATCAGTTGCTCCGAATCCTCGAAGCTTGTTTGACACCGAATACAACTACATATCCTAGTTGTAAATGAATTTAAATTTAAATTTAACGACACAAACGCATCAAGATGATTAAAGTTCAATTAATTTATCGACGTTACGGATATGATTCAAGTATAGGGCTGTATTCTAATCGAACGTCGCACAGCGACAAGTCCGAATGACTGTCTTACTATCGGTTACGGTTAACAATACGGTAGTGCCCATATACGCCAATCGCACGGCAATATGAAGAAGAACAGCGATGCAGATAGGAAAGGGTAACAAGTTGGTCGTACGGCAATATAATATAAAAAAGGATAATATGTCGGTCATACGACAATTCGATGGGGAAAAGGCTAACCTAGAAAAAAGAAAGACTCCGTAAGACGAATCATCAGCGACCGGTTAATTACGAAAATAAATATTAACCAGATTCTAGGCACCTGAAAGGGTCGTACAGCAAAATTATACAGTAAGATCGTTTTTGCCTTTGCATCGGTGAGACAACACTAATGCAACTACATCTTTTTTGTTTTAAATTTGCTGTTAACAAAAATTTCATTAACACATTGGTCAGATTTTTCTGCTTAATATAAAACTAAATACGATGTTGTTATAAAATTCGACAATACGACAGTATTCAATCTCTGTATTTATATAAAATTTTATAACATCGTATTTTTAATCAGAAACATTTCATCAATATGTTAATGAAATTTTGACTAACATCAAATGTAAAATAAAAGAGTTACGTCGCTGCATTAGTCCACATGATGGCGAAAGCGACCATTTCGAGTACCCAAAATCTGGTCAATGTTTACAGCTTGTCATGAGCCTGTTGTCAGGTTCGAACATTGCGCGTGAGGTGCAACAAAAAATAAAATAGTTCGATTTCTGTCGGTCAATTGTATATCAACGCTGCTACTAATGTCTATACATGATATTAGTACATACATGATACAGTATATGATGTTATATAGTAATTAGGTCCAACTTAAAACCAATTTAAAAATTTTCTATCATTTTTAGTAGCACTCTTATTATAGGATTAAAATATTTGATACTATGAAAATGGAATATAAAAAATGATAAAAAGACGCTCTATCGAACGGGTATGTGCAAATAAGTTTTGTAACTATTGTAGATCTTTTTTGTACTTCACAAATCAATAAAGTATGATTTCTATTCTATTACGAAAATGTACATTGCGATACGAAAGAGGATCAAATTTCAAACAGTTCGAGCAACTCGAAATGCTATTACATCGTATGCGTTGTCAGTTTGGACGCAGTAATAGAACATGCTATGTATATCTGTTCGATGTAGAGTTAGTCGGTCGATCGGTTTTGTCGTTGTACGACATTCAATTAGAACAGGGTATAAGCCTCTAACTTTTTTCACGAAAGAAACAAGAAAGATAGAACAACGTGGAAGGAACTATAAAAGGATTAATACAAAATTTCTGTTCGCTATTATTAAATTTATTATTGCTCAGTTTTTCCAACGGCAGCTTTAATATCTTCTACATTATCAGCATTTAAGCTAGCGGTTTTCGGAGAAATTAGAAACAATCAGGTGAATAAATTGATGTTTGTTCGTTTGAAACAAACATCAGCCTGTAAGTATCCGATTACACGTATGGAAGATCGCACGGTTTATCGTAATGAGGACCGTCCGTGTAACGCTTGTTTTAATTTCGACGAATCAGAAAAATGGATAGGTGGATTATTATCCATTATTACTATTGCAAAGGGACGACGTTGAAAATTCAAAGGGTAGCGTTCACAGAAGATGAGGGGAAGGAGTTGTGTAGCAACAAGCCTGTTCCCTCTCGTTAAGAACGCTTTGGCACAGCTATAAAGAGATAAATAATCTGGTTACGAGCGTCTAATGACATTATGCGAGAGTAAAGTGGTAACGAGCAACTGCTGCTAATTTTTCATTTAAGGCTTAATGCTCAGCCATAGTAAGTCTGACGATACGGATGAAGCGTGCATTCGCAATTTTTGCTAGATTATTTCGTAATTCAATACCTTCTATCCGACAAATTTTAGGCCAGCCAATTAAACTGATTGCATCATATTCTGAAAATTCCATTAGAATTGTTCAAGTTACAGATTCATACTTACAGCGATAGAAATAAAACTATTAATAAAAAGATTCCAGAGAGGATTAGATTATTCAGAGATTAGAGAGGATTATTATTAGAGAGATTACAGAGAACAGAGGATAAAGTCTCAACTCTTATGAAATTAATTTATTATTTAACGATTTTTAGCACTGAATAGTTTATGTAGCTCCTTTTCGTAACTAGCCGTTTAAATTTCTGGATCAGATACAAGTGATTTTACAGGAATGGAAATTATTTGACAGTGGTTATGTCCACACACTTTCTCACCTAATTTATGAATTGTAACAAGCTTCAGATTTGGCGGAGGACGTGTCACTATTGCTACAAAAGTGGCCACACATTTAAATAACTATGTATATGTGATTCTATCGGAACTTTTTTAAACGCTATCCACAGAGGACTGAAAAGGTATTTGAGGTAAAAATCTCGTGTAATCATCTGTATTTAAGACTTTATACTTGAAAAATAAACAAATGTTTTCTCACATGTTTTATCACAAAGAATTAGTTAAAAGGTAATTAGTTTTTTCAAGGATTATTTACGAAATTTGGACATCCAATTTCATACATCACTAGTACGTAGCAATCACCTAGATTATAAACGAATTAGATTAGAACGAAACTATCAGTCTTGATAATTGTTAGTTAAACTTGATAGTGAAAAGAAATAATTAAATTTAAAAAGCAATCAATACTTATTAATCATAAACGAAGCAGTTATAAATCTTGATTATTGTCTGTTAAACTTCAAAACAAACATCATTGCATCTTTAAAACTAATGAATATTTGTTACTTGTATAAAAAAAATAATTATCAATCATACGTTCTGTATTGTAAACTAA
>JACXIT010000002.1:0-76212 GCA_014737525.1 Bombus difficillimus | reverse complement strand
TAAATACAATCGACAAACACTTTTATCAAGCCTCTGGATACTTCATTCATTCCTTACCATATTGTTTGACAGGGGGCTGAGAACTTTGAGGTTAAATATAAAAAATTCTCAAGCAAATTACTATTCAACTCTGATATTAAAAAGAAAATAGAATGCCAACGTTGTATTTACGTTACATTAAATAAAACTTAATAAGGATAATAAATTTGTAATATAATACGAACCAGAAGACGAAAAAATTGATTGGCTGCAACAGGCGATTGCAATGAATCAATAATTTTACCTAACCGAAAATGACCACTGATTACAAAATATAAGAGTACAAAGTACATTGACTTCATTAGATTACTTTTGCCTCACTTCGCGTGATTTCTTTTTTAATGTCGTAAATATTCTTTCTTTAAGAAATAGTTTCACAGGTAGGGAACTGGGACATAAAAGTAGTGACAAAGATTGCAGATACTTCTTATCAATAAAATGAAGTCGATTAAAATAAAAATAAATGTGAACGATAAATATGACTATTGTAAAATATATATATAAAAAGGGAAAATTAGTAAAAAACTTAAGATTCGTTCACTGAGTGTAGGTTTTAGAGTAAATTTTGTAGTTGTGATATAGTAAGGGATTGAGAATTTTATGTATAAAAAGTAATTTTTGAATATCAATAAATTAAATTGTTAGTTCTTTATAATTTGCCTATGAAGTTATAGCTCTTGTCTTCCTCTGCCATGAAAATATAATACAATCTAACGTTTTTGAAAGTGTTAAAAAGTAAGAGCCGCAAAAAACTCCCACTTCTGTAGAATCACTAGTAAACCACAGGTATGGTAGGAATAAATTTCAATTACATCTTTGTAGGAGCGAGAGCTACTCTCCGAAAACAATTTCGAACACCATTACGACATCCCTCAAGCACATCCGGTAACCCCTTTTCTGTTAATACAAGCGTTTCTCGAGATCCCCCATAGCATGCCTCTGCGACTTACCGAGATTTGGAATATTCTAAGGAAAATGCAAATATCGCTCCGAAGTTTGGCCAAGGAGATAGAAGACGCGTACGCGCTGCCTATACGTGTCTCCCCGGTCGTGGCGTAGGTATCTGGCTTGTTTGTATTCCGTATTCGACCTATCTATAGGGAAATTGCGGTGTTCTCGACCGTCGAAATCCATGAACACGTCTGTGCCCTCTGATCATCCTCGTTTGCTCGGTGTGCCACCGTCTCATTAACCCTTTCGATCTGACCGGGGGGAGGACTTACACTTGACTAATAGGTTCAACCTGCGTGGTTCTAGTAAATTGCTCGCTAAATTGAATTAAATCCAACTTCAAAAAGCCGACGCTTCGCCGCACCTCTCCAAGTAACCGTCGTTTCATTGCGTCTGAAACGTTGCTTTACGGATGTTTTTTCTAATTAGAAGCTATGTAACGACATAATAAATTGATTTTGTATGACGCAGCTTTTTCTTTAAGTTGTACGTTTGCATGTGAACAAAGTTATGGTTAAAGAATAGGACAGTAAATCGAGTTTAGAAGAGTAATTGATTTTCTTTGTGATTTATACGAAGAATAGCGCGAAACGATTTTTCCTAATTTTCATTGAATCCATCTTATCGATAGTTTAAAATACTGCAATACCGCATATTCAGGCTTTCAAATTAATTGTTTGCGTTGAATTTCTCGTAATAAGTAAATATTTCTGCAGGTTGGGTGGCTGAAAGTGGATACTAAGGCGATCCAGGCGATCCACGATCACGTAATAACTCACAATAACAGGGTCTCGGTATCTCATAGTGATCATACCACGTGGAATCTCCACATAAAGAACGTGCAAAAGGAAGACGAGGGGCTCTACATGTGCCAGATTAACACAGATCCGATGAAAAGTCAGGTAAGTTAATGTACCATTTCTTCGAAATTATTCTACTAGTGAAACTGTATAATAGTAATAGAAAACCCAACTAAATTACACCATAATAATTATACTAATGTATAAACTACTCGATTAGAGGATGAACTAAAAACAGATAAAAATGAAAGATTATAAAAATAGTTAATTAAGAACTTCGAATTTCAAAGATTTTCTTTAATATTTAACCTTTCCTTAAGACTGAAAACCAATGCAAGAAACGGAGTATTTATTTAAATGCAGATGACTATTAAGCGCATTTAGTTGGTTGCTATTTTGAGCGTTTTCAGTGATGAAACGGTCAGAGTCAGAGCTTTTTGCACACAGTTTAACCGGTAGGACGTAATCATGGCAGACCGAGAAACTTGGTGAAATAACTAATTGGAAACGGTACCACCTACACTATTTAGATCAGTAAAGTTCTAGGATGCATGTCAGTTGTGGGGCATATCAATCCCAATTAGGTGTTCACTTCTGTACCCTTTTTCGATACGATGTTCTACAAGGTTCTTTTCACGTGACTGATGGAATTTGCACATTTTAATTTGCCGATACGCGATTCATGTATGAACAAGTTAAATAAATGGTCTTCGCGGAGTGGTTACTCGATCCGTCGAACATAGTAAACTGTTGAAAAAAGCGTATTCATATTTATAAAACTAACAAAGAAAAAACACGCGAAATTTTGTTTTTCGGAGAGAAATCTCTCATTTCCATAAATGTATAATGTATCGTACTGCTATATTATGAGGTGATATTGTTGTGGTGATAGTGCGCTACTGCTATTGTGAGACAGGTTCTGCTGCAGGTCACCGGTGTCGTTGCTGGGGTACTGCTGTATTTTTCTTCTCATTTTTGATGCCACAGAAAAAAAATCGGATTACGGTCGCCGGGATTTGAGAACCCGGATCCCGAACGTTCGTAACCTAAGGCACTAACCACTGCGCTGCCGTCGTCCGACACTAGTTAGTGTCGAGTGATGGTATTTTGCTGTCAAGTGCCGTCACAATTGCTTATTAATTATCATTGCTCTTATTAGTATTACTTTAGGAAATCTTTAAATAGCAGAAATGGGATATGATCGAGTTTCTTTAACGGAATTTCTATCCGTGTAATTCTGATTACCTAGCATTACTGCATGGTAATGTAATATTAGTTCAATATTTATCTAATTAATCGTACAATAGTACAAACTATCGAATTAAGCGAACAATGTCATATTTGTGGCAGCTCCTAATGATTTTTATGATTGGCATCGTGATAGACACAAATAGCAGTTGCTATACCATATAACTGAAATATGGAAATTTAGTATGGGTAGCGGGGGCGGCTGTATTAGTTACCTACGATGTTACAATCTCTGCAAGTATCGAAGGTATTTCTCTAGAAGCTGCAGGAGCATGGCATACCAGGAAACTTAACAAGCTGTCTCAGCTAGTTCAGGAATGTCAGCTCTCGCTTATGAACACCTTGGAAATAACACTTAGGCTTCGATCATTTTCTTCGTAACGAAGGGCAAACTTTATTACATACTACTTAACGACATGTATTTCTGTTACTATTAATGAAAAATTTCCTATAAATCTCTTATCAGAATTTTTTATTTAAGAAAGTAAAACATGTCGATTGATTTTTTCTCATACTTAATGTTGATACATTCTTTTTCTAATAATTTGAACAGGGCATGGGTTATTCTACAATTCGGAAAATCGTAGAACTTAACTCTCGAAGCTAAATCTTATCGATGATTTGCGACACATAAGCTTGTCATCTAAATGCGCGCGTAAAATTTGTATTTTTATCTATTCCACAAACTTGGTCTCTTTTAGAAGCGTGCAAGACAAATAACCTTGCATAAAATTGACGAGCAGCGGGACGACCCATTTCCTTTCCGCGCAAAAAATTTCAACGCAGCCGTGAACACAGAATTCACGGTGGAATAAAATTTTACTCCTAAAAAAAAAAAAAGGTACAATGCATTCCTGATTCCAATAAAGCTATAAAAATAATGCCTTCCGTGTAATTGGCAAACGACAGTCGCATTCTATTTAAGCAATAATGATGTTTTTCGAAAGTATAATTAAAAAAAAATCTCTTCATAACTTTTAACGATCTTTCTTATATTTTCCAGATTCTATCATGTCTTCGATTAAACATTCTACGAAACTGACCAAGATTATTATTTATGGTTATAATTCCAATGTACTTTGCGATTAACACTTTAAATATAATGTATCGATATTTTATAATGATGAAATTTCTATAAATATTAAGTTAAGTTTACGGTAAAATTAGATGTAACTTCCAATAGCATTACTTCACTTTTAAATACGGTTGAGAAATATTTATTTCAAGGAACCCACCCTGTGTTTGTTAAGACTATAACGTATTTTTTTAACCAGTACTAGTTTCATTAATACAGTTGTTTCTGTGATAAAATTTTCTAGTTCGTTTATAAATACATACTCCAAGTTCTCCAAGTTCCCCCTTAACTTCTTATCGTTACTACGAAACTTTCTTTTATAAGCTATTTTTCCTGTTGAAGGAGTTTGTAAAAATAAAATCTGCTAGATTATCCTTCTTCGATAGCGATGACTACTTTCGTGTTTACTAGACGTGATAAAGCTAACTTTGCCATGAATATAATTAAACCATATATTAATCATGACTACGCATATCATTCTTTATTGTTTTGTTTCATAAACGTGTATTCATTTATTGCGTCACTTTTTTTATATTTCAGTTATATTAGATTAAACAAAATTCTGTGTTTTCCAAACCGCAGACACGAGAAAAGTAGAGTGCTTAACGGACAAATTTTTCTCCAACGGACAAATGTCACTTTTCGTTCCATCGACTTCTCACTAGGCAGCTATACCTTCTAGTATTATATTAAAACATGGATGTGTATGTTAATACACACTATTGTGCAAAGTGCGACTTTTTTCTATTCCCTACCCTTTCAACCAACTGGCCTGGGCACAGTGTGACATTGCGTGAGATAGGGTCGAGTTTTTCTTTTAAGATCTAATTTTCCGACATTTCAGATTGAATCCAGGCTTCCATGCCTGTCCAGGAATCTTCCCTTTCTTTTCCTTCCTTCCTTCCTCCCTTCCTCCCTCCCTCCTTCCCTTTTGTTGCAATGATTTTAGACCAGTTTCAAATTCCTCTTTTTCTCTCTGTCTTCATCTCTATCTTTTCCTCCATCCTTTCCTCCCATTTTGTACACTTTGGTCGAGTGGGAAAACTCGATGTCACCTTTCCGTAGGAAATAGGGGAATTTCTATAAGCAGTTTAGTTTCGGTTAACCATATCTTCCTGCTTGTTTTCGTGCGATTTAAACAGTGGTTCCTTTCGGATATGCTTGTCGTGCCGATTGCGCGGCAAACACAATGCACCTCGGATTGAAATATGTTTATGGGAGACGCCGCGAAAGGGAATTTCATCTGGTTGCTTTGCGCAGTACATTTAATGGAGGACAGTCTTTTTAATTATTAATATTCACGGGGTTGGCTCAAAATGAATCGTTTCAAGCAATTGACTCGGCTTTAGCTATAGTACCATTTTTCAATAATCGTCCCTAGGTAACGGAGAAAATTTTATCGGGACCTCCCATCTCTCCTAGGCCTGTCATCATTTTTATTTTTTTATTTTTTTTACCTGTAGTACATCGGGATTTTCTCCAGGGTTTTTACCCGATGCTACAATAATATCAATTCGATCGTGTGTAAAGAATAATTTTTTATATATTATCAGACTCACACATGTGCGATTTTTTAAATGATTTTTTAAATAATATTCATTACCTTTTTCTCCCGCTTCTTTCCTTTCTCCTTTGTACTATTATCGTCGAGATGAGCTCAACAAACTGTGCAAGCTTATTGTTTCTGTGATCGACAAATAGTCGACTACAGAAGTCAGTTGTAGGTATTAGCCATATGTTCTAAAAGAAATTGTCATATTGAGACTTGGGCAATTACGTTATCGCATATATTGTTTCGAAACACGTAAAGATAATATAATAATAGGAAATTTCTAAATAGTCTGATGTTACATGATTACCCCTTTATTAATCATGATCGATTAACAGACGAGCGAAACCGTTTTGGAAAACAACTAAGTTAGAGCGGTGCTAACTTTTCACCGAATAAATCACACTGTGGGCAAGAGCTAGAGAGCTAAACTTACTAACTCCTCGCTTTTTATCTACAATATATACACATATACAAGCTATTAAAATCTGTAAATCAGATGATTCGGAATAGTATTCTGTACGCAATCGCGAAGTACTGTTAGTTCTTTTCAGCAAAGTGGTTTCCATTAAGTGTACTTTCTTCTAATTCTCTCTACCTCGGTGAATGTCCTGCTTCTTCGTTGCGCGTTTGCTTTTATAATTTTGCTTGTATGAATAGCAAAATATGTTCAGTGGTGAAATGCATGTAATTAGTGTAAAGTTACTACGTGATATTTTTCAAGTGTGCGCTTTATTTTGCAACAGAATAAAAGGATAATTAAAATTTGAGAATATTGGACTGTGCATTGAATGCGTGGTTTAAATTTTGTCAAGAATCGCAAGAAAGTACGCGAAGAGATATTTTTATTATATAATATGGCATAATATTATAAGGAAACTTGAATCTTTTAACGCTCGGAGCGGACGCCTGGATTTCGTTACCCTCGATTCTAGGAAGAGATAGCGAAGATTGAGGGTACTGTAAATTACTGGTCCTTTGACTCACTGAGTCGTGGACTAGCGGGTCCCAATGGTTTTGCAATTATGATGCATATAGTCCGCCTAAGGTTAATATCTGTAGTTAACATCGCTATCGATGACTGCAGCTATTGATTGTCGACTAGTGGCACTCAATTGACAAAACTAAAAGAATATTTAAATGAATGGGAAGAGGTAACACGGAATATATCTCAGGGTATACAATCAAGTTTCATGAAAGAACTAGCTAAATAGAACATCCACTCGTTAGGTTCAGTTAAACAGAACAAAAAAGGAAAAAGCCTACTTGTTCACATCATATATACCATCACTTCAAAACAAGGATACAGGTGCATTATTAAGGATTGAGAAATGAGGAATTATGCAATTTAGAATTTAATAAGATTGTACAAATGTTCGGAGTATGACCTATTTGCGACAATCATAAACGCAAAATGCAAGAAAATTTTCTCTTTGTTACTAGAACCAGGGGCTAGTGCAATTGACGTTTTCACAATAAAATGGACTGGGTTAAACTTCTGTGCATTTCTGTTATTCACACTGATTCTGGAGACTCAAATAAAAATTAAGAACAACAAGACTGAGGCTATCTTAGTTATACTGGATTAGGTTGGTCGACTATGATATTCCGTATTTAAACGACTATATGCGAGCGAATGTTGGACCCGAGTCCCAACCTTCTGCTGTCTCCATGTAGAGGACAAAGCAGCACCCCAGAAGAGATCACCTGCAGCTGATTGTAGGAAGAGTATCAAGGAGGCATCCCTACTGAAAAGGCTACGCAAAAAACTATCTTATTACAATCGCTGGCATCATCGACGATGAGAGAGTATCATAAACATCTATAAGTCAATATAATATGGCGGACTCCTGCGAAAAGAATAACGTAAACACCATAAGCTCGATTCGAAAAACTGCTCAAATTTCTGATGGAACTCTTCGAAATTAACGTATCCTACGAAACCTTAAACGTGTATAGATCGATGATACCATTCACTCCTAGCGACAAAGTAGAAGAAAATTCCATGGTGCTGATTCTTAAGAAGCGCCTCAGACATGGGATGCAGCTCTGGTACTAGAATATTTGAAGACGTTATATCCACTAAAAAAATCAATCAATAAAGAACTTCATGGGGAAATATGCTGCGATGCTGTTAACACTGGCTGCGGAATATATAGCGCATAAACATTAATTAATATGAAAATCGAGAATATAAAGAAAACAGCGAAAGAAGTGTAAAAAATGGTCCCTGATATAATAAACTCCTCGGATCAAAATTGGTATCAATCCTTATTGATACTCTTGAGGTGTTACGACCGTTCGCGGAGAGACGCGATCGCTAGGAAAGCGCGTCAGCGAGAGGCGTAAATTCTCGCTATGAATTAGTCGTTCCTCTATTTCGGTTAAGATAACAGAGGTGGTTCAATGAATTTAACACTGAATTAACAGGTTAATATAAACTTATATATTTAACAATAATAGATATTGTATTATAAATGTCACGAATTATTTTGAGATGACTTCAGTCGATGTGTTACAGAAATGCGGCCGATTTTACAATATCTCGCGATGAATTCGTTAAACTATGATTATGTTTGTCAGACTTCTCGATATGTGCCGTTTGACTTCTCAGATGAGACTCATCGTCCTTCGATCTTTTCTTTGTCTTCTATGGGAGACGACTCCCACTATGCTCGGGTCACGCCACCGATCGCGCCATGATCATGTATACCACATTCTTTGTGTGGAAAGAATAACGTACCGAAATCGATGTTTCTAGATCCCGCTGCTTGGTGGCAACTATGCGATTGTAACATCAACTACACCTCGATCTGCATCAGAGGCCGGGCCGCGCTTCGGAACCGTTGGGCTGACAGAAATAAATATGTGACGGCACTCGGCGACAATGTATTTCAGCGAAGCGAAGTGCCTAATGAACCCTCAATATCCCAACGGTCCTTTCGCCGAATATTCGAGAACGCCTAACAAACACGTGGATAGTGGGGATATTGAGGGATGACAAAGAAAAGAAACAGATGAGTTCAAAAGTGAGATTGTAAGGGCTCAGTCTTAAAAGGTCGCTCCTAGAGTTCGGAACTCAAGTGTAAAGTAAGTGCAAAGAAATAAATTCTGTATTTTCATTTCATCATTATTTTTTCTTTTTGCCTTTTATTTTCCGTCATCGATTTTTTTTTTCTTCTTCCTTTTTTTATTATTTTACGTGACACGATCGTCGCTACTTTGTATATTTTTCGGCGGGCATGTAAGACGATCTGTCTGCGACACTGTAGTGTCGCGAGCGACGGTTAGGAATACGGCTTATAGTGAGCCTCGTGGCGTAACACGAGGTTCGTACAATCCATAGAATTATGCGTGTAACATCGGCAATCCTTGAATATCTAGAGAGAACAAGAAAAGTTAGAGGCGAGATCACAAATCTGTTTATTTCGATAAAAGAGATCTATTAAGAAAATAACAACCTTCAATCACTATTGTGGATCAAAGGAACACTAGATAGAAGCGGGATAAAAATATCAATATTTTCGAACAATTCTACAAGACACATGGTAACTTCAAAAGCGTTTGTCGAAGCTGTGTGTGTTACAGGGATAAAAAAGTATATAATTTCTGTTCGAGCTGTAAGTTCACTGTTAAATCTTCTTTTACTTTTGTCGTTTGTGGACAATGAGACTTTTAACAAACTGAATGATATATCAAATATTTTTGATAATAATATTTAAAATATAAAATACAGATACTATGAAGTCAAAAACTGCCGTTTCTGAACGACTAAATGTGAATCTCAAGAACGAAGCGCGATACATAACTAAACGATCAAACGGACTTATCCGAAGTTAAGTTCGATCGTAATTATATAAAGAGCCTTGTTCGAAGAGATTATATCCTATCCTAAAAAATTCTTTACTAAGAATTTTCTCTCTTGCTTTCAACCCCAAAAGTAGCAATTTTAGGCTTATTCTAAAAGAATGACGAATGTGAGTGGGAGACGCGTGTAGGATAGCGATTTTTTCACTCTGAACGTTGCGACACCTTTATTATAATCGGAAAGAAGAAAATTACATATGTAATGTCTTCAAACGAAACTTCGACCGAACTTTACTTCAGATAAGTTCGTTTGATCGTTTAATTACAGTCTCTTCCAGTTCGTTTATAATATTTAAGGCGAATCCATAACACGAATTACCTAGTACCTACTTTTCGATACCACTCGAGAATAATGATTTATCAACGAATTAGCTTATTTAACTCTGTATCATAAATATCAACTGCTATCAATAAGCTATATCGTATTATGCAAAAGAAAGATTGATAGTTAGAACCTGAAAGAAAAACAAGTCGAGTCAAATTGAACGAATAGCTGAAACTGAATCTGAATTGACATAAAATTATAACATCGGGAATAATTTTAATAGAAAGGATGAGTTGCTCGAATGTATTCGAATAATTGAAGTACAAATTGAACTTTGAATTCTCCAAATGGCTCAATTATAAATTACACTTGTCAAACTTAATTACTCGGATTAAATTTGCATATACTTGATGGGATTGAATTCTTAATTAATTGAATTCTTTAATGTACACTTGGTAAAACCAATCTTATTGTTGAGATATAATCTCTGATGTATTTGATCGATATTCACAACAGAAAGACACAAAATAACAACAGCGAAGCATTTTCCAAGGGAATCGGCAATTCCTGATAGGAATTAATAGCCTCGTTGAACTGCGGATTATCATAAAGATGAACGATCCTTTAAAGCCGATTATAAGGCTGGCTCGGATTTGAAGCCGCTAAACGAATTGATCGATCAGGCGTTATTTCGATTAACACGTATATTTATCAACATCCTTGATAGAGTCCTATCCGACTAGACGATAATTAATTCGTGGAATGAAGCCAAGTTTCATAATTCACTCGTGACACCGGCAAGTTTACGCGCTTGGGCACGTGTCTGCCTGTCACTGAACTGTCACGTGGCAGGGATAAAGGATAAGAGTACCACGGAGAAACAGAGAGGATGAGAAGGGCACACACCTCTGCCCGCCTGTCTCTCCCTAATGACGTATTCGTTGAGACTGTTTTAAGCAGTTCAGTGACTTGCGAGACAACTCGGTTATAACGATTGAAGTTTCGTCGTAGCGTAGATTACATCCTCGTAATTATGCGCACACCTCGCGGTAGGACGTAAGAGCAGGTGCCTCCATCTTCTGTCGACTGTTGGATAGCTTCCTTAAATCATGAGTGGAGTGGAAAGATATTAGAGTGAAACCAAGTCCTCCGACTATATCGACGACGGGACGCGATACGACGCGACGCGATGACCTGTCGTTTGATGAACCATCGTTTCATAAAATCCAGACGCAGATTGAACTTCTTGCACGTTCTATATCCCTTTCTTCACGAATCTCTGAAAGGAATTATAACAGTACGTTAAATAATGTAGTAGCTTGCTCGTTGATAGATACTCGGCTAGTAAGACTTCGCGCTTACCGCGATTTTCCGTGTATGGTGCTACATTCAATAATGCCGATTATTTAAGACGATGACTTGCGTCAATAACCAGCATCGTTTCGGACTAGAACCTGCACTACTTGTATAGGTACTTATATAGGTACTTATATAGGACGTTGTCCTACTTACCGAATGTCGTCAGCTCTTATATAGGATCGAAGAGAGTTACCTTTAATTAAATAGCGTTGAAGGTTTTTAAATACTGGAGATTTCAAGAAAATGAGCATTCCAAAATCTATTTCAATAATCGGCATTTATCATGAAGAAGCGCAGAGAGCTTACCTCCTTCCCACTGACCAGCATAGGAATCTTTCGCAAAAAGGAAAATATTTTAGTAAAACATTTTTGAACGAATCTTTCTGCAATCAATCGGCGAGCGTCAGGTGTAATAAATCTTCTAATGCAAGAAAGCGACGAATACATAGTTGAAAGAAACCAGTAAAAGACGCTCGTCCCACGTAAAACACCTGCGAGAGAGAGAGCGGATAAATAAAAGTTGCTGAGTTTTCGAACCTGGCGTAGTCAGAAGCGAAATCATGCGGAAAATGAGTAACGAACGAGCGATAGTTTCGCTGTGCAAATAGAAAAACTAGGTGAATCTATCCGGAACTTTGTATTCTCTTTTCGTCGCCGTCTCTTTGTCGCACCCATTTGCGTACGTGCAGTTTACGTTTAACCAGCGCGCGGGCGGTGCGAGACATGTGAAAATTCAAGCGAGAATTGTTAACCAACGCAACGATGTTGGGTAACATCCGCGTCGACTTACGTATTATATCGGCCGGTGGTGTATCGTTAATTAACGAAAAGCCACGGCACTCATTGACAACGTTGTCGTCGGCACCGGCGGGGTTCGTACGCCCCCTTCTAGCTCCGCTTTACAACCCCATGATATGTTGCTCAAGCTTCTACTACAGCAGAGGTTAAGAGAAGCGAAATACAGCCAGGATTTAGGAGCTCTTACGTTATTCAGTTCCGCTTGCGAATACAGTAATGCCTACGGATATAATTTAGAGATTCAGTAAGAAAGGACTTGATGCATCGTGCAGCCGTTAAGCGTATCATTAACATTAAATTTCGGCTGATTCCGGTGCGTGTCGGAAAATATATGTAGCGCGGAGCAAGTTTTGGCATTCTCGTTGAAATACCTTTACTCGGAGGAGTCAGAGGTAAGGCGCAGCAGCCCCCCGATAATATTCGTACGTTCGGTTTTCACCCCTAATTCTATGTACTCACATCAGGAAATTTATCTGAGTGAGTTCAAATTCTTTTCTTTTAGAGGTTTACTACCTTGGGAGCTTGATCGGGATAACAGAGAAATTGCCAATCTCTTGTAATTCCAACGAAAATCCTGTTCTAAATGAAGAATGTTTCGTTAGGAAGAAATTTTCGTTTGCGATTTTCCATTCTTTTCAACGTGCATAAAATTTTTCTCCATCCACTCGTGGATTAATTAATCGACATATAAAATATGCGGCAATTATATCGACTAGATACGGTATTTATAACGAAAATTCGTCGTTATATTTTCAGCTTTAGCGCTTTTACTCCGAAACAGTAGCGTATTATCACTGAAACGTGTTTTCATTAGTTATAACACGATGCTTGTTTATGGATTACTAACACGGCCGATATTGAATGAAATGAAATATTTCCGATGAAATTTTCACAATAGGTCAAAATTAATAATCGTTGTCCTTTTTACAGAGAACGTTTCTTCGGGCTATTAATCCCTCTATTAGTAAAATAAATAAACGAATAAAATTAACTGATAAAAGATAATGTTATATTTTTTCAGATAGGCATGTTGTCGGTCGTCGTGCCACCGGACTTTATTCCGGAAGAGACATCGAGCGACCTCATAATACGCGAAGGAGGGCAGGTAAATTGACACTTAATTAATCCTCTCATCATACTATTTATTGTTAGTCAAGAAATACAATGTATCTACGTTTAACTCGCACTTTATCGTAACAGTTCGTAAAGATAACAATCTATTATAATTGGAGGATATATTAGGTCATCCCATAAGTTCGTGCCGACTTTTGTGTATACATTTCATGTGTAGATTTATAAACATACGGCGATAAGGGACCAATGCACTTGAGCTTAGCTGATCGAGAACAGGCTAGAGCAGATTTTCGTGGGTATAAGATCGTAATATAGCGAACACAGTGACTTCTAACAGTAAAAGATCATGAGTGAAATGCGTATCCATTTTCGACATCTCGTGTTATATGAATTTCGGAAAGGAAGTTCTGTAACAATTGCCACGAAAAACATATGTGCTGTTTACGGAGAAAATGCGTTTTCATCTCGCACCTGTAGGAAGTGGTTCCAACGTTTTAGAGCTGGGAATTTCTGTTTAGAAGACGAGGAACGCTCCGGGCGTCCTCCTCGGACAGACGGAGATAAAATTCGGAATCTTGTTGAAAAATCACGAACTTTGACGGTTCAAGAGATGTCAAATGTTGTGAAAATACCTAAGACAACGATTCATAGGTGTTTAAAAAAACTGGGGATGGTGTCAAAGTTGAACGTTTGGGTGCCCCATGAACTTACGGAACGGAACCGTCTTGAACGAACGACAGCGTGCGTGCCGTTACTTGCGGGTAATAAACACGAGCCATTCCTTAAACGCCTGGTAACTGGTGATGGAAAGTGGATACTTTACGAAAACCCTGAACGGAAACGTAGCTGGTCCCAACGAAATCAGCCACCTCAACGCTGTGCAAAACCAGGGTTACATCCACGTAAAGTTCTTTTGTGTGTATAGTGGGATTATAAAGGAATACTCTATTTTGAACCTTTATCTAGAGGTGATACCATTAATTCGGACAAATATTGCACTCAGTTAGAAAAATTAAGGGAAGCACTAGCTGAAGAACGACCAGGTTTAGCGAATAGGAACAACGTTATCTTCCATCGCGACAACGGTAGACCGCATGTCGCGAAAAGTGTTACAAAAAAATTGTCTGAATTTAATTGGGAAATTTTACCACATCCCCCATATTCCCCGGACATTGCCCCATCTGATTACCACCTGTTCAGAGCATCGCAACACTTTTTAGTAGGTAAAAAATTTGAAAATATCGACATTCTCAAAAATAGCTAGAAAATTATTTTGAAGAAAAACAAGAGAACTTTTATCGAGACGGAATAATGACCCTACCAGAAAAATGGGAAGAAGTTGTACAACGAGAGGGGGATTACATTTTTTCATGAAACTGAAAGGTATGTAAACAATCTTAACATATATAACCGCTCGAAAAACGGCACGAACTTATAAGATGACGTAATATGTATTCGGTTTAAAATCCGGTTAAGGTTAAGTTTCATCGACTTTTCATCATGGAAGTTACTTCTCGGTTACACCGTGGTATACTGGGATAATTATCGTTTCTATAGATTAAGAAAGATTCACAATGATTTATCGCATTATGAAAGAAGGAAAGAAGAATCCTATTACTAAGAGATCTCACTAACCTGTTGCGTGTTTACGTATCATAGGAGTGCGTATTTTCGAAACATACATTTAGTATACATAACGTGTACGGATTTCCCTTTTTCCAGTTTTCTTATCAAAACTGATGCTGTGATGCAGGAAATATGTATTACTTCTCTCTGAATATCATTGATAAAGTGTCTTCCAAAAGTTCCGCTCATTGTATTTCTTATATCGGTACATACATAGTGTTTCAGCGTATACGAAGCGTAAATTACAAAGTTAAAATTCTGTACGCATAGTCATAACGTATCATGTATATATCGCGTTAGTATCCAATCTTTATGAAATTTGGCACTTGAAGCTAGTTCGCTTACTATATTTCACGAGAGCACAATTAAAAAATCACGATGAAATGACGTAATATATATTCTCTTTTACGAGAATTTATGTAACGAGAGCAAAGAAGAATTTATATTTAGCTCTTGTCCGTTTTACGATAAAATCACTCGCCTAATTAGCGCAGAACGGATCGCTAAGATTTATCAAACTTTTCATATATTGTAACTTGTAACTTTGATAACCATCGTATACGCTATACATGTATAGTGCATGAAATAGTTGAATTGAGATAACTGCTTTTTCCTTGTGGAAACGATGATTATTATTAGCGGATATTCATGCAAACTCGTGTTTTTATAAACATGCCTAATCAAAGAAATGAAATCTGCATGAATTTTTGAATAATCATTGTTTAATATTTTACGAATAAGTTTCAGCGTTCGTTTAAAAAATAAATTAAAACTTACAAACCAAAACCATAAAGAAAATCACAACTTGAGAAAATAACTTTGAATCTCGGGATAGAGATATCGTCGTAAGAAAAGACGATAAGTGCATGAAAATAGACATCGACCTCGTATTTTGCTGTTATAGGAAATATGTACATAGTTCCACGACGGATTTAGGGTCAAGCTTATACAAAATGAAAACTTCAATTGGAATCCGTGGCAATATTTGTCGTTGAGAGTATGGGATCGAACACTGAACCGAATGTAAGATACTTTTTCATCTAAATGATAAGTATTGTTATTAATGGCACGTAGCTAGCGTGGTCTCCACGGTTCTGATGGTCCTCGTGTTTATAAAATTCTCGTTGCGTGTCGAGATTCTCTGTTCCGCAACACGATACGTTTCCTACTTTATCTGAATTTCAATGCGACCTGGGGCTAAAACTTTGAAACTGGCTTCCTGTATCATCCCACATTTAGCATATCGCAACCTACCTGTGTCCTTAATTTAAAACTGATAAAGACATTTGCGAAGACGATCCTACAAACACGAGATGAGATCGAGAAAACGATCCGAGTCTGTTCGCAATACTTTCTCTACTAAAAAGGTAAAATTCCTCCCTAGCCCCGAACAACTCCAAATAACTATCGAAGCGAGTTGTCGAACGAATGTATTTTAACGTTAACAGGGCAAGCTTATCCCGGAAATGAACAAAATACTAAGCTGATTCCATTTTCAGATACGCAACGTTCTTCAATCGAATTTCATTGATTTTTCAGCCCTGCACATGTTACATGATTTCGCTTTTGTTTTTCACTTTGAAACCTTGACCAAATCGAACGTTTACTATTGTTTAATACTAAATTGATTACAATTTGATCAGCGGGACTCGATATTCTTTAAACCAATAGAGGAAACTTTACCTCGTTCCATTCGACGACAAAATTCTATTCGAAGAGAATCTCGAATATTCCAACTGTACCTTGTTTATTCGTTCACCGTAAAATCTCTTTCATCCTTGTTATTCCTCTGTTTTTTCCATTTAATAATAAAAATAAATTAACGCTATTACATAATATCGATCTTATTTAATTAATTCAACTTCTCATCAAATAAATTCCTAAATGTTTATGCGTGTCACACGTTCAAATAACGTGAAATATCATTTTTCACAATGCGTAATCACTTACCGTATTGAGAAATGTTAATGAAAGATTGAAAAGAGACAATTTTCAACGTCGAATAAGCATCAGTTAAATTCTAATACTAAAGAAGAAATCTGATAAATTAAATCACTCAATCATATAAATTCCTCGATACTAACAACTTGATTTATTCATGTTCTCCAACAATTGGCGTCCTGCTGTATTTTCAAGCGCCTTCCATCGCCTTACACAATTTGAAAACATGTGCAAGACGAATATATTCATACATGGAGCGTAAAATAGTACATTTGTCACTCTTCATACACTACGGGCGACAGTCCGAGTGCTCAGGTGGCATTTTCGCGCGTCTCTCGAGTCCTTTCTTCAGCTGTGTTTTCTCACTGCATAACACACACGCACATACGCGCGCGGTTTAATGCTACGAATTTGCTTGATCCAAGCACCGAGCGCTACCGATTGTCTTTGACTCTACACGTTCTTTAGCATAGATTTCTGCTATGGCCCTTAAACATACAATAATATAAACTAACTCTTTGCATTCGAAAGTGATATTCACAAATATGAAACAACGGTCGTGAATTTGGTGCAAAAAGTTGAGAGTAGCGCGTGGATATCGATCAATTTTCATGAAAGAAATGTTCATCGAGTAAATGTATATCAAATTAAATTCCGATTGTTACGAATGTAATATTACAATTTAATATATCAAAGTTGAAAACTTTGCCGACATTTCATTATGTGATTTAGGTATTAGACAATTGTAAGATTGAGAAAATCACACAATTTTAAAAGCTGGAGCACTTTTTTATGTCTGACAATTTTTAATTTATATATAATGTCATAAATGAGATTTCTGTAACGATCTTACATAATGGTTTTATATTTATTTTCAGTCATATAGATAATATATATGTATTTCCTCATTTGTGTTATATGTTTCAACATTCAAATATTTATTGACTTAGTGATTCTTGAAAATGATAGATTGCAAGAAGTGGTATGTATATTCTTGTTAGTATTGTTCGCTACGTACAATAGGAAATATTGGTTCCTAAGATGGTTGGACAATTTAATTTGCCCGCATGACATATTTTCGCTACAAAATCTCATAACAGCGAACTGGCGGAACAATGTATATTATTAATTCAAGCCACTTATGGTTTTCTTTAACACGGCTTATCTTAAACAATTTAAAAATCTTAACGTCTATTCAATTAAATAAACAATCATTAAATTGTGAAATGTAGGGATAAAATTTATCATTCGATAATGAACAATATTTGAGAATAAAGTATGAATTTCTATTAACTGTTGTCTCGAACTTAGATTGAATTTGTAAAGAAGCGAGAAGAAAGCTCTTCGGTCATTAACATTTATGTCATACAGTTTCACATAAAAGTTTTGTAAATTTTCACTTCATAGTATAATGGCATAGTAAACTAATTTTGGATCATGAAAATTTCAAAGTCAACGGCCTCCGTTGTAATTGAAAATTTATTTTTTACAACTAGATTACCACCTCCTTTTTATTAGAAATTTTAGAATTTTCACTTTACAAATTACAAGGTACGCTATGCATTTATCTGTGTGAATTTTTGTAGAGTAAAATTTTGAATGAAAATGAGAATCAAAGGAACCCGCGCAGGAAAAGAACTAATTTTCTGCGAATTTTATGAGAATAGTGATTGTAAAGCATATCGCAACTTTAACCATTTCTGTTCATTTGATTCTTAGCTAATTTATCGAATGATTGATTTACTCTGCGCGAGCAATTTTTCGACAAGTGGTATAATTTCAAGCAAATAAAATGGTTCTTGCTCAGATAGCTAATTTTTCCAAACATATTTATACGTGACTCGGCCCTACTCCGCGGCCGGCAATAACGAACTCGATTCTCTTTATAATTTTGGTTTCATAACACGTACAGGTGAAGTTAACGTGCCGTGCAAGAGGCGTGCCTACACCCAGCATATCGTGGCGTAGAGAAGACGGGAAGAACATTATAATTCGGAAGCCATTTGCAGGAAGCGCCTTGAACCAAAAGTCTCATGGTAAGATTTAATATAGATGACGCTCCAACCATTTTGCCGATATAACGCGGAATATACAATTATGTTTTCCTCGAACCCAGTCGCTGGATTCACTTGGTATTTTAATTTCCTTATTTCATCGCGAACCGTTACGCCACGACGGACTTGGCCCCAAACTGCCTGCAGGAGACGTAACTTTCTAGAAATTGTTAAGTAACAGTTTGTGCAACACCCTAAGGAATCAATAAAAGCCTTGGTTTTAACGGGCCACCTGCGGAATTGATTTATCTTAAAACATAAACACGTTCGCGGATAATTTCGAGATATGCGTATGGTCAATTTACTACAAGCGTGATACTGATAGAATAAGTTAATTTTTTAGGAAATCAGAACACTCTCATGATTGTGTCACTGTACAGATTGAAACACATTCATTAACAACTAAATATCTATTTTTCTGAAATATTCTTGTCTTTGCTTCTTTTTTTCTACTTTATATTCCTATAATCCATGCTCTGACGAATTCAACTGCCGTAGTTACTAATTGTAAGGGCAATCAAGATCATGACTCACATTAATATTCGGGTACCATGGTATTTCGGATATCATTGTTGTGTATGTAATATACGCTCTTGAAATGTTGCGTAATGATACGGTTAGATCGTCGTAGCGATCGATAAAACGAAACCGTCGGACACCCCGTGGCGTTACTTCACGTCGCGTCACGTCGGCGAAAACGATCGGCCGATAGCGTTCATAAAATCGCGGGACANCTCGCATCGCATCGCATCGCATCGCATCGCATCGCATCGCATCGCATCGCATCGCATCGCATCGCGAAGTTACTCCTCCTTGTCTCTCTACGCTCTGCGTTGGTGCTTCGACCTAAACGACGTATTTAGTATTCACTTCAGCATGGTGTTACTAATAGCAAGCGAATTACAGCGCCCTGTCGAGGATGCCACGGCAATGTGTGCGAATGAAACCCTTGCGACGCGACATGTGCTAAGTGCAGTAGCCCTAGCTGCGCGCAAACGGGAAAGCTTATTGTTGGCCTACAATGCCGATAATTATTGGATATCGTGGGGGAAACGTTGCCAACCTAACTACGAGGTCTGTAACTTCATCCATTGTAAAATGTTACTTCGATTTCGAGTATATGTCTATCAATAAATAGTAAAATAACGAGATATGATTCCCATTGATTACTAAACTGTGGATGTTAATACATTTATAGGAAATTTAAACATCCAAAAGTCAACGGTTTGCATATAATATGAAAACATTATTTGAAACGTTCGTTTCTTGATCTTAATTTGAATATGGAATTTCATCTTATCGTGACTGTGGGATATGCACTTTTTATAAAGATGAACTTTAACTTTTTAGCAATCTTTCACGATCTATCACACATTTTATAACCTTCGCAATATTATAGGTATAATTTTGTACTAGAATTTGGCAGCTATTTCCATATCAAGTCTCTATTTCTGATGACGATAAATGTACAACGATTCCGAGAAACGTGAAATCTCGGTGATTTGAACATTGAAATATGATATATGCTATGAAATCTGAATTATAAAACATTGTGCAACATTTATGCATAAATGTTGCACGCGCTAGATTTATAAAAATATCTAATATTGTCGTCCTTAAAGTTGCAGTAATAGCAATATCTTTTAGTATATTTTAGCTTTACCCTTTTACCTTATTATCTAAAAGAATTAATTATTTGTTATGACGATCCCCCTTGTATTTCTGATTTTTAGGTTGTAATATACATTAAAGGTTATCTATATTTTCTATGACAGTAATTATTATTAAAAGCTACAAGTTTCTTAAGTTGTCTACCTTGTATTTCCATCTTTAACTAATCATTCAATTTTAATTTTTAATGTGTTCAAGAAACGGTGTTTTCCTGATAAATCGCGGATCTTATATTTTTGTAATTACCGATGTTATATACCACGTAACATAACCTCGCTGGGAGTTTAAGCGAAACTCGATGATTTATGATTTACTAACTCATTAATTAGCGATTTCCGTTGGGACGGCTAGCAAGCAGTTCGACGGTTTTACGGAAGTTACCTTTTCAGTTACAGTTTTCTCTGTGAGAATTATATGTAACTTATTTAGCGAGTTGCTTACTCACATTTTTGTTAAAGAAGATAAAATGATAGTATTTGGTTTGAATGTAAATTCGGATGTGAAATACGTATGTATTAATCGTCTTAATGTGTCATAGAATCATAATTATGTGATGTTATTTAGGATTTGTAGAGAAATTTTCTATTTGTTATGAGTTATAAAAGAGCATGTAAAATGGTGAATTCGAATTCTCGCTACAAAAAAACACTTTTATTGTAGCGAAGAAATTTAATTGTCATGGCTAAATAGGGCCACCATCTTAAAACGATAAGGTGTAACATCGTTACCTTAATTAATCTTTACAGACAACAACTTAAACAAAGAACAAAAACGACAGACTCGAGCACATTCATAAGTTTTAGTAATGAAAATTTCTGTTTAACGACTGTAGATCTTAATAACATTGTTAACAGAGATTTCTATCCATCTCTAGATAGAATGTTATGATCATTAATAAAACTATAGGAACGCACGATGTATGTTTGCTCGCAGCAAACGACTCTATTATTTTCTGTTCCTATATATTATAGTTAAATGAGAAATTATGATTTTTGTGAAGTAACACACTCTTACATCTTAAAATTATAAGAAAGTTGATATTTCCACGTGTTTAAGACACGGCAATACACATTAAGAATAACATATAAGGATAATACGTTTCAGTGCAATATTCTCGCTGCCACAGAAAAAGAACAGGTGTAATCTGTTTATTACTGCAATACAACCGCTTACTTTAGGTATTTTGGTCAGTTTTCCTTATCAGTTTAAATATACCTTAAAAATAATTGAACGTGATGTTTATTTTATATTATTTTAATATTATTTCAACTATCGTATATTTAATCCTATTTCAAATTGGAGAGTAAGTTTTAATTTTCAATACCAAGATTTTTTCATTACCATAGCAATTTATTTTAAATTTATTTTAAAACTAAAGATAACCTTACTCGAAACGATTTGATGAATTGTAAAAACTAAAGTACAAACTATTAAGTCATAACACATTGTCAAGTATATATGTTTAAAGAAATTTTGTATGCTTTTTAAACTTTCATCTCCACGTAAAAATTGACTCTATTCATAAATTGTTAATGCAACGGTAAAGAATTTTCTTTTTAACTTTTTCTTATCGCTTCACCTCTGTCACAAAGACTATGAAAATTCAAGCTAAACTTCGCTCGGTAACTCGATCAGTGTAGCTTAGACATTATTAAGCAGCGCCCTTATATTATTTCATAGTACAAAATCTTTTAATTGCGTAAAATTAAGCGGAAATTCCAATTGTATATATTAAAAACGATAGATATTAAATACATACATATAATAATAAAAGAAATCATACACAAAGTACCGCATATTCTTCACTGTTGTACACGTACAATACATAACAATAAAACGTGACTACATCCTTTTTTTAATTTTCTGTTGCACTTTTCTCCAAATTTTCTCCAAATAAATACCGTAATCTAGTTTTTATTCAACACACGTTTGTAAGACTTATATTTTTGCAAGTAAATCTTGTAAGCTTTATTAAAAATAAGAACGCGTTTTTTACGAAAAATAAAAAAAATATCTATTTTATTTGTGTACATGTATATTTAATTGTGCTATTTAATTTTATCGAAAATTTAATTGTAGAAAATTTCGTAATATTGGATTAACAAAATGTTTATCGCTTTTTATTTGGTTTAGTGACTTCAGTAAACGAGTACCACGGCGAAGAGCTAAAACTGACAAAGATCTCGAGAAACGAAATGGGAGTTTATCTCTGTATCGCCATCAACGGTGTGCCACCGGCGGTCAGCAAACGTATTTCTATCAACGTTCATTGTGAGTAATAGTGATTATCCTGGCCGATAATTTACCAATTTCTTTTGAAACGGTCGAAGAGAAATACACTATCCTTCTACGTCTGCAAATCCTATTTGAGATTCTGTTTCACAGTTTCGCCGGTAATTCATGTACCTAATCAACTGGTAGGTGCACCTCTGGGTACGGATGTTGTCCTGGAATGTTTTGTCGAGGCTTCGCCCAAGTCGATTAATTATTGGGTCAAGGATAACGGTAATATCTCTCTGTTGGTTATTTAGCTTTGTAATTTGATGTGACTTTGCAAAAGCCTCGCCACGCAGGATAGTTTCATTTTCCGAATTGCGTGTAAATCTTGTCGTCTCTTTTCTTCACCTTTTCTATCGCTTTCATCACTTTTCGAAGGTACCCTTCTCGCTTATATTCTGCAACAATACTAACGCTTACGCTGTTACGGATGAACAATTATAGGCGAAATTCACTGTAGTGGTACCAGTAGTTCTTTGTAAATATTTGGGAAACTGGGGCTCAGCGGCGCAGCGGTGACATGCAAGGGGTAAACTTGATTTCTACAACATATCCAAAAATTATCCATATCAGTGAGGTCATGGCCTTTGATCTAAATAATCACCTACAATAATTTTAAGCACGGAAGTATAACAACTTTGATTTGTTCCGGCTACATTTTATTACATACAAGGTAATAAATCTCATTGGAACATCAATAGAGAAGTATTATACTAGTAATTTTGTGCTTTAAAGGACACCGTTTCGGCGAGCTTTTCGAAAAGCTATTTGTTTCGATTGCGATGATTCTGAAGTACGTTGCAAAGTTCAACATTTTGAACAACCTTTTTATGCGCAAAAATATTCCATTGCTCGGCATTAGTTTTCAACCTGTATTGATTTGGCAATCCGGATGCCGCACCGTAAGTTGGCTGGCCAGCATTGTTTATATCAATATCAATAAGGAGATTCGCAGAGTCGACCAGTCGTTTCACAGCGCGGTCGCTCGGATTAATATTAATATCAATACTAACCCAACCCATCTTGAAAACTAAGGCCGAGCAGCGGGATATTTTTCCGTATATCGCCGGTTTTATGTATAGGAAAACGTTGTCCAGAATGTTAAGCTTCACAACTTATTTCAATATCATCGAAATTGAGATTTTCGATAAGTTCACAAAACTAGAAATTTTTTAAAATTTTCTACGGTTTCTACACAAAATCACTACTGTTATTTCTTTAGTGATATTCTAACAAATGAGGATCTTTTAATGAGAGTTCATCACTGTACATATAATCAAATGTAGTAAATAAAACAATATAGGAATGCGTGACGGCGAGTGATAAAGAGCAGTACTGTGTCGCGGCGCGAGACTTCTTTCTAATAATGATAATAGGTACATATTCTTTTTCTGTATATTTATTATTTTTAAAATCCAATCGATTTATTCGCCTTGTATTTTGGTATTTTCATCAAATTTAATTATAATCATTTAGCATAATACTAAAATATTTTATCGCGCAATGGTAATATCTGTGCGATAAATTCTAATATTCTTTACGTTAAATTTTGTAAAATTATCTATCTGTCACAACAAAGTAATTACTGTGAAACGATGAAACTGTAGAAAAGAAGATATGTTGTAGAAATCAATTGTACGTCTGTAACAGCGTCGTATTAGTATTGCTTGCCACAAGCCTTGCGGCGAACGGGTATAATTACCCAATTGAAACTTAGCATTTATCTTTTATTGTAACATATATGCAGTACATAAAAATGAGAGTTGAGTAAGCTTGGGTAAAGCTCCGCGCACATTTGCATATGCGAGATCAAGAAATGTCTGTTTCAATCAAAAATGGATATCACTAATGTATCGGGTTTTTGGGTTCGCATATATAGACAAATAAGTATAAGTGTTACGTTTCTATCCGACCGCTAATAACTAATATACAGACATATACGCTGTTACGGACGCACAATAATAGGCAGAATTTACTGTAGTGGTATCGATAATTTTTTGCGATTATCCCGGAAACTATAGACGACCGACAGTTACATAAACAGGAAAAAGTTGTTCAAAATGTTGAGTTGTACAACATATTCAAAAATCGTCGGAATTGGGCGGAGCTCTTCTACAGTTTCACTTCGTGGAGCAAAACAAAATTAATATTTAACAAAGCCTCGTATTGTGCAGTTGGATTCATTACTTGTCGATGAATGTAAACGCTACATAGGTTTCATCTATGTATTTTACATCGATATATTTTATATAACATAAAACTCCATACCGATCGGTTTACATACCTTGGTGACGCATTTCAAATAGATACGCGGCTTCTAAGAAGCTAAAAGGTACTTGATGTTAAAAACGAGAGACGGAATCAGAAATATGTTCGCAGTTCAAAATTACTTTTCTACAGGAGAGTATCTTCGTTAGTTAAAATTAAGAGTATTAACTCGCACGATTCAAATAAAGCGGCCAGTAACATTTTATGATCTTCTTCTAGAACGTAGAAAGAAACTTCCATGTAGAAAGAAACAGAGAACGAACGCGTTTTCTCTTTTCTTAAAAGTTCTAATATTTTCATGCAGAGTTGACAAAAAGTTACAGACAAACGTGAGAGTGAATTACACTCGATCGTTCGTAAATATATTCTTCGAGCATTTGTAGCTCTGGCAGCAAACATGCTTTCGCTTCAGCGCAACTCCTACGGAACAGTTCGTTCTAATGTATTCGTATGTAATTTTTACCCAACACAGAAAATCCCTTTTTTCCCTATCCTACTTATGCATATATATATATACACACGCGCACACACACGAACACACACGCACACACGCACACGCACGCACGCACGCGCGCGCGCGCGTACAGGAATGTTTCAAACTGTAATAAAGAGACTCGTCGAAGAAGTGATTTTCGCATACTTTTATACGTCGTTACGTATTCTTTCCGCTTGTTTGTAATATTCTCAGATTACGCCATATACTACGCCATATGTATCTATACAGATATACATACTACCTAAGTACGCATCTTATAGCCATGGATAGAATACGTGGTACTTACTTAATTTATTAATTCTAATAATGCCAACGACTTCTTTCCATTTCTCGGATTCGTATTAATCCAGTGATTATTATTGTTTTTCAATTCCAAATTTGTAGAGTTCTGTTCGCACGTTCGCAGTGACTTTTCAAGTGAAAATATTTCTTACAGTAGCTTTGTTATCATTTTTTATATGCAGTCCAATTGTGATGTCGTTGTAAAAGTAGAAAAAGTGATTTCAGTAAGTTCGGTATAGCTTTTATCATGAACTAGAACACACCGTTAAAAATTCATATGGATTATCACTGGTATTCGTGTAATCATTTCTGATAACGATTTATATCGCAAACCAAATAATCGTCAGGATAGATTTCGGTGTAGACGGCGTAGAACGATAAAGATCCAACAATAATTCGGGGAATGCATAAGTAGACAAACTATAGTGCATGATATCGCTTTGGTTGCGCGTAGCAACCATTTCCGTTACGAAGGATTACAAGAATTATCCTATTCTTATAGCCTTATTTATATTTTATTATTAAATATAGATTAATTACCTTATTGTATATAAGCATATATATATATATATATATATATATATATATATATATATATATGCAGGTTTCTGTCAATATTCATACGATATGATTACGATACGTTTATTATGAGTAAATATATGTATATTTTGAATAAAAATAATATAAAATTTCTCTGCATAGCGATGATAATATCGAGTCAACAACATGACGTGCAGATGATCGAAAAATCAAAGTTCGAGGTCCGGATGGTGTTAATAATTCGCAATTTACAAAAAGATAACGTGGGTACTTACAAATGTGTAGCCAAAAATTCTCTTGGTGACGTAGAGAGCAGTATTCGATTGTATGGTAAGTATGAGCTGGAATTACATTATCTATTTCCGATCAATTTTATAAATAGCTATAGTCGCATTAAAATTGTTTATTCCTGGTTTTCTTAAGATTAGCATTCTTTTTTTATCATAAAAAAGATTTTTAACAAAATATTTATATTTTATTTATATGTATCGTGTTATTCTCTTATCGTTTTTCTTTTAGTCGTTGTTTTTTTGCTTTTTTTTACATTTGCTTTTATTTACTTGTATTTCTTTAAACTATCGGTCTCAAATTTTTAACCTAACAAAATAAATTAATAAAAACGCGTTAATGTGCAGAAATGCCTCTTTTTGGAATTATAGCACTTGTGACTCGATCCTTTTTTGCGTGACTTTCGTATTCTCTTTGGCGATAGTTCCATCTCTTATATATCATGAAATGTAGCTACTGTATTACACACATATATAAAAGTAAATGAATTTTCATTATTGTCATTAGGCTTCACTTCATACCGCAAGAAAAATTTAAAAGAAACGCCGAATCGAAAATTAACGACACGACGACGGTAATTGTGGTGTTGGACTGATACTAAGTAACGAGAAAAGATGAATGATTAGCTACATTCAAATAGCGTCGCACTTAACAAGACCAGCTGAAAGAATCGTTAAGTGTCAAGCAAAGTAGGGCTTAGTCGGTTGATAGTTGTTGCGCTCAATATCGAAAATTTGTCTCCGTTCTGATGTTATTTTACCGCTGATAACAGCAGTCTAAGCGACGGGTTAACGAATCTTTGTGGAATATCCGAGTGGAAATTGTTCTTGCTGGGTTGCATATTAAATAAGAGACTGATTTCGGTGTGATAGAAATACGAAAGTGTTTCGCACGTTTCAAACACGCTCGCGTTTATAAGCATCCCCACTTTGTCACGGAATCCTCCAGAGGATTTACCCCCTGGCAGCATTCGGCTTCTTTCGGTCAATCCTTATCTTTTCACATACGATCCTGAGGATTTCCCAATCGGGTCAGAGTCAGACTCAGGGGAATCACGAGCAGCCCGTGCACTTTGGTTCACTTCGGTCGCACTCTCGTGTCCTCTGTAAATCGTCACAAGAGCCTCTCGCGTTTTAGGAATCAATGTTGTTTCCCGACGCAGGGATTTACCTACTACTTTACTTATCACACAGCGTACTGCAGTGTGCACATTCTTCTTTCTCGTGAGAGCATCGCCGATTATTCACTGCTACCATTATTAATGCGCCAAAAATATTTTCTCCCCCCTCTCTTCCTATTCTAACGGAAAGTATCAACTGTCAAAATCGTTACCAACTTTTTGTACATAATAAGATAATTTTGCGAGAAATCTTTCATGTAAACTAATTCCTTACCTTCTGAAAGATACCAGCGATTTTACCATACAGGCTGTAAAAAGGAAGGTAAACGAGAAAACTATGATGTATGTCAGGAAAAGTACGACTAGAACTTTGATTAGTTTGTTAAGAATTTCATCTAGTCGAAATGTTTTCTTCTTCTTGCCAGCCCTTTCTAAAATTTTGGTTTTCTCTGTAATTAATCAACTACAAAAATATTCTGTTTATCCACGATCACACTTTACATCGACTTTGTTCTTAATTTTCTCATAAAAATTATTGATTTCTTGTTAAAGTTCTTTTTGTCGATGAAATGGGTATCTCTAAATAACAACAATTCGATGTATCTTTATCATCACGTACAAAATCTCCGATGGATTCTTCAGTTATCGATCACGTTAAAGGAAAAATTTGCTGTAAGCTTTTTACATGCATCAAATATTAGGAATATTAATAATAAAAATATCAAAGCCTTGTCATTCACTGTCGTAGATAACAATAATATTTGAGTGACTTTTTTGTATGAATTTAAATGTAGAAGAAAAGGCGTGGTATGTGTTGAAAGCATAAATTTATCATTCGAGGAAAGTTAAATCTTATTCCATCTATTCCTTCTAGACAATTTTTCCTTGCATAAATTATTTTAAAAAATGTACCAGAATTTTTCATTCTAAGAATTTGAAGCTCTTACATTTGATAAAATTCAAAGGAAAGTAAAACTATTTTTTCCTTTCAACATTATCTTCTAAAAACGTAACTAAAATGAAATGCCTTTTCCGGTATTTATTTCAGAAATTTCAGGGCCTACAAAAACTCAAACAGTTGCTCGGCCATCTTTTTACGACGAAGAGGATGAGACTGTTTATGGTTCGGCAGAAATCGAGAAAATGGAGAACAAACCTCTATCCGTAGACAATACGATCAGTGGACACGTAGGATATCCATCGGTTGCAACTCCAGTGCCGACCGTAAGGATCGGTAAGAAGAGGCCAACAATCAGCGTCAATTCTAACGCGAATCATCGTCGACGAGCCTCTGATCTCCTCATCATTCTAATGCTGATCATTGCTTGTGAGAGATGTCAGTGAACAAACAGGCAGATAAAGGTTTGGAAAATCTGCTGTTATTAGATATAGGTATATTGATATCGTAATAATGTAAGAAAGGATTGATGTACGATGCGCTTTATTTTACATTAATTTGGTGCAGACCAAGCACGTATTCACTTTCCTCAGTGACTTATTCTTACATTGTAATTTTAATGATAAGAGAGCAAAGATGAATTGATTTTGGCGAATCGGTGAATTGATGGAAGGATTTGGATTAAATGAGATAGTACGCGTTGCAACGTGTAGGAACAGGATTTTGAAATTGGGAGATTGGGAATGAAAAACCTTTCAAGAAATTAAACGAATTTATATTAAGATTGTGTCTTTGAAAGAAATGTCCTATAAAGAAAAGGAGATATCAGTAATTAGCGTAAGTTTTATTCATCGAACAATTAATAATTTTGAATTTAATGCTCAAATTATAAAAAAAATGTAGGTGAACTTGTAGAATCGTTTCGTCCTTTCCGATTTTAATGATTTTTTAATATGTAGTAAAGTTCAATATTTTGAAAATTTTTTCCTATACATATAACCGTCGGTCTCGTTTAGTTTCCGATATATTTATATTTATATTTATATTTATAGTTTCCTAGCAAAAATCTGTAGATACTACTACGATGTACTTCAGCCTATAGTTATGCGTCCGTGGCAGCATATGTGTCAGCATTGGTTGCCGGTCGCGTATCTTCTGTTTATATACGAGAGTCGGACGTATATAAAGGCCTTGTGCACAACTGCTTATGTGAGGCTGCAAGAAATGTCTATAATAATTCACTTAAAAATGAATATTATCAATTTATTGGGTTTAGGTTTTGATCTGGTTTATTTTTTTTTAATCCGGTCACTGGGAGATGGCCGACGCTTGCGTGAAATAATAACAAATTAATTATAATAGTAATAGGCGAATGAATAATTGATACTATTTTATGAAATCAAACAATCGTTATTAGTTCACGTAAATCTAGATGTAATACATTGACGATATTCACTTTTAATTGAGTTATAAGTTATAATAAAACATTTTTTGCAGCATCGCATATGCATGTTATACACGGGGCCTTTAATCTTGCTAATCTTCGTTCATAAACAGAAGATAAGCTGCCGGTGGCCGGCAACTTATGCATCGTTGCGATAGACACGCTATTATAGGTAGAAATACATTGTAGTGGTACCTGCAATTGTTTGCGAATGTCTCGTAAACTATGTCAGATCGACGGTTATATGTATAGGAAAAAAATGTTTAATTTGTTGATTTCTCTAAGATATTAAAAAATCATCAAAATCAGGTATGACGGAACACTTCTATAAATTCATCAAAATGTGCATATACATATATAATGTGCTTTATATCCCTTGACATTTCTGTCATGAGGTTCATACTGTATAGTATTTCCTTTTACAGTAGACGTGTTTTGTGGGGGATAGCAGATAATTCTAGTAGCCGCTTATTTGTTTGAAAACATCTTTTGTAATTAGTTTTAAGAGCAATTTAATAGTTTTATGGTGGTATTAGAAAATCCTAAAGATCTTTGGATATGAAACCACCATTAGACATTTTATTCTAATTGATAACCGGTAAATTATTTTTTAAATATGTCCATAATTGGACTATGTTTTTATATTTCTGTAATCAATAGTCACTTCTATGTAAGTAAACTTTAATATAAAATGATACGTATCGTATCCTAAGATTGAAAGGGTTAGTTTCCTTTATTTTATTCTTTTTTTTGCAATTAAATATTCTATTCATACAAATTCAAACAAATAAGTCTGAGTATCAGAAAGTGCTGCGAAATGAAGACTGTTATTAAAAAAATGACGCTTTGATACGTGCAGATGTGTGAAATCCGTAATTTACATTTTAGAAAAAAATCTAAAATATTTTCTTGTTTTCGGTACTTGAAAATTTCTGAAAATATATCTCCTATAAAGGAAGATTCGTGAGATTGAGAAAACATATTTCCCATTATAAAATGGTATATCGCTTAACTTTCACGTGATTAGTAATCTACGAACGGACCACGAAACTTGTATTTTTACGTGAGTGTAAAATATAGTGTATAATGTGTTCTATGTTATAAACATGGGCTTGCATTCTGCTTTTTAAGATCGTCGTCGTTCGTACGTTTCTTAATGTGTATAAAGAATGAAATTAAAGTAGCTACACCCTAAATTGTAGACAGTCCGAGATAAATGCAAATGTGGACAATCTAACTCGAGCATATAAGTATGTTTCACATATGTATGTATGTATTACATAACAGAGAAAAGTAACAGAGAAAACGAGACACGTGATTTGCGAGCGTATAATGAAACGAGATGTTAAAGCTTTACTTTGAGTGAAAACAAAATGGATAAAATATTTATATTAACAAGATCATTCATACAGATATATGCGAATATGTTGTTTGCATCGATTTGATTATTCGTATCCATATGTATCCTGTTTCGTTTACTCATTGAGAAAAAAGTGAGACTTTAAGTCTTTTATAAGGTCTGCCATAGGGAATGCTACACATAAATACACGATACGATTGCATCGCGAATGTTCAATAAAACTATTGGATATATGAAAGTTGTATCCTCGTTTCATACCTACACGAAAAATTTCATAAAAATTTATTTTTCTGGAATATTTTTGGTTCGTAGAATTTGATATCTTTAATAGGTTTAAAATTTCTTTCCTACAAATCCCTATTCTTTTATCAAATTAATACACAAAAGTCGTGCAAAAGTATAGTTTTCTAACTACTTAGTTTTCTAGAAATTCATCTGATTTAAATTCGATACACTTTGTGAAAATCTTGATACTTTAACAACTTTAATCGTGAGTAATTTAAAGATTCATCGTGATCACCATTATCAATCCTTGTCATTCTACGCTCTGATTAAATTTATACGATAATAATGACTAATCTAAAAACTCTGAAAAGGCACGATCCTGTTAATTTTGAAGATGCTAGCAGAGCTAGCAAAGTCGAAAAGGTTTGAAACGACGATGTAAGAATAAGAAACTTAAGAGGAAACAAAGCAAGGAAGGGTAGAAGAAGATAATATCTACAATCCTGGCAACATATAGACCGTATACACATATGATACACATACGTTATATTCGCAAAACAAACTGCCAGGTGTGTACTTCTTATGTCAGTTTCAACGGCAATAAATTCGCGTGATGTGCATGCATATATGCTTGTACACGTATCTATGTATCATACACACGCAAGCTCGCACGTGTACATGTGTGTGCATATTGACACGTCAGGGTAACTAAGTTATCTGTATATGTAAGTAGACCTCGTAAGCGGCAAGTATTAATAGGGTGTATCGCGTTTTTAATCACTGTCGGCGGCAACTTTTTATGCGTTGAGCATCAAACACCTTGGCCAAGCCGAATGCTTTAACGGACGGATTCCGTCGGTTGGACCAAGTGATTTTAGGCATCGCGTATATACGTGTATCTATATGTGTGTACATACACACACTCGCTCACGAACGACAGATCGAACCTTGATTAGATACGTGCGATCTGTTGATTTACCTACGTCAATTTAACGTTATTATATCTTCGTTTAGAAATAAACGTATACATCTTTTCGGAATATGATACACTGGATATTAATTTGGGCAGTGCAGCATTTATGTGTATAGTTACGATTAGATAGTGTTGTTGTACATTTGTCTTCCCACGTAATCGCCTTGGACAAAAATCAAAACATTTATTTTTTCGTAACCAATTGATTTTTCCATAAATACCTACAATAATCTTTCATTTTCTTCTTTTTTTATTTTTCGAATTAAAGTCGAGCTTTTTCATCTGCCATAAACTCTGTAAATGTATTAATCGCGAGTCAATAGAACCGGTTCGGAACCAGTTTACTGTTTAATCGTATCGCAAATTTTCATATCGAAAAGATGAATGAAAAGGTATGTCTGTGGAAGTTAAAATGAACATTTTCATTTGCGTTGCCTCGATTCGTTTGTAAACGAAGGTTTTCTGAACTTTGTTATCTAAAATATAACGTAGATCCATTTACAAAATAATACCTTTGAACAATAATTTCTCTCCTTCTAACGATGCATATATGCTTTCGCATATTTCCAATAAAAAAGTTCGCTGATGACAACTGATTGTTAATCCTTTTCTATATTCATGCAGATCGCACGATCCCTCATCGAGGATCCCGTTTGTTTGTTCATTCCTTCTGAACTCTAGATGAAGAGACATAGCGTGTGTGTTGTGTTTTCTGTAAATGTGCGAATCCTGCTTTTTCTGAAGTATTTTGGTTGAATAGAAACAGGCAGCAACGGTAAATGAGCGTGAAAAAGAAAGATAGTCGTGATATTTTTGTACATATTTTCAACCGTTGATAGCGTTTTTTTTTTGTGTTCCCTCCCGTTAATTGTTATTTATCGACGCTGGGAGTTCGGTTTAATCCCTTCATATCAGCAGAAAGAAGAATGAGAGTAGGAAGGAAGAGAACTTGTACAGTTAGCTGAAAATCGTGTAATGGGGGATTAAAGCGTGACAAGTTTAACGTCTGATTATGACTTCGCGTCATCGCACGTTTCTGACACGACAGTTACTAAATAGATGAATTGTCCTCCAGAGTTTTCGGTTCTCGAACCTCGAGAACGACTAAATTAGCGACTGCTGCTATCATTTCCTCGTCGAGAGGCTGCGTAGGTACTTCTCTACTGTGTTATTTCTATCGCTAGAGTGATTTATTTTTTTAGAACGTTGAAGCGTTTTTTTCTTTTGAAGATTTTTTCTTTCTTGAAGATTTAAGGAAGTTCCCAAGCCCTCAAATCATATGGTTCATGGCTAACATCGAAACGTTACCAGGGATTAGAAGTAGGCTAAGAACACTTTTGTACAACAATTTGAACATGGTTGAAAAGATGCAATGATACACGCTTTGCTCCCTAATATTATAATATGCATATGTACTTGCATGATATCGCGCTAAAAAAATTTGCCTTTTTTTTTACCATTTAACAGCTAGGATGATAACTATGGGGTGAGACTGAGAAACTCAGAAATTATTGGTACGTTGATCGACTCTTTCTTCGTGTTACAAGTATTATATGTCATACATTGATTTCTTTTTGTTATTTTATAAAAAGGATAATTTGTCGTTTGTTTATTTGTTGTTGTTGCTGTAGTTATAAATGTCATTTCTAAGAAGAATGTTATATTAAATTAGAAATAAATATATTACTAAACTGTTATTTCCTGAAATTGAAGATATATAAAATGAATTGTCGTATAAAGGAGAAAATGATAGTATGCAAAAAGGATTTCACAATCAGTATCATGATATCATTAGAGATGACTTTCAAGTTACTGAGCTACCAAATGAGACTAAAAATTTACGTGATAATCCCTTTTGATTACTTAAACGCTATTTTTTCGTAATTTACTTAATATTCTGTTTTGTTCTGACTTCTGTTGTTTATAAATCATTTAATAATTGATTTGTTTTATAATTTATATCGTTGCAATATCGCGTTTTGGAAAAGTATATTATATTTATATATATTTATTGGATTTATGATTGATACAACTCGAAAGTAGGCAAAATATTTTAACATTTGTTTTGTTTTCAATCTTAATCAAACATATTTTTTATTACTCATTGTTCATTGTTCTTCCGTAATAATGGTATAATATCACGCATATAAATTTTATAATTGAATAATTCAAAACAAAGTGATTCAAAATTGTTAACCGGTACTGTATTTCCGAAAAATCCACCTAGGTATGTCTTCTAAATATTATCATTTCTAAACTATTCTATGTTAACGTAACATCAATGGGAAGTTCCTTATCCTATGTTCTTCTGCACGATACATGTCCCTGCAGGCTGTCCAATAATTCCCCAAGTTTATGAGTTCAGCCATCAAGAAAGCTAACGTGGCACGGTGTGTCGACTAAAAGGAAGAGAAAGAATGCGGTCATCGCAGGGAATTATATGGGCGGAATCCGGCTTTAAGGACTACGCGAAGAAGATCTTAGTTCCTTCATAAATAAACACAACTGTCCGAACAGCTGGCGCGGACGTAATTCATCGCGAATTAATTTAAGGGCCGGCCCCTTCTTCTTTACTCCGGTTTTCGCGCCGCTATTCCTTATGCCTTTCCTTCTCCTCCGCCACTGGTACTTTCATTAAAGGTCTGCCGGCACCATTTGGTGGCTCACTTTATGCTGATTTTATTTCCTTTCTTTCGAGAACTCGAGATCCACGGTAATTGTGCGGTATTATTACCCCCGCGCCGGCATAATGGCCTTGTGAAATATGGCCCATCGAACGAGCCTGTACACCATTGCACGTCGTCAACAGGATATCACAGTCCGCTGAAAATCATCGACGTTGATCCCAGTAGTCCTAGAGGATTCTATCTTTTCGATTACTTTCGTTCGATTAACAGTTTATTTTCTTCCGCCTGTGTCCAAGGATGTTCTTGGTTATCCTAGTGCAAACCTTTTCTTTCCCAAGCGTGTTTCGTAGATTTTCAGACAGGTAGGTCGATGGACTTTAAAGCTCTATAAAATTTGATTCAAGTCGTTATCTACTCACTTAGCAAATACTGAAGACGGTGCACGGTGCAGCGTCCTGCTTTGTCATTTAGAAATTTGCTTTGGACTTTAGACTTGTGTTAAGTATATGAAATAGTTGAGGTTTGTTTTTGCGAAAAATCAGAATTTCCGGTTACTTTCGTTAAAAACTAATAGTCAATCGAGTGAAATGAATTTTGGTTTCTATTCGATAGATTTACTGAATCGAACGTAACAGCGTGAAAAAGAAATTCATGAAATTTCGCTTTTTAAATTTTCTGACATTAAAAGCTTAAGGAGAAAGCTTGTACATTGGTATGAAATAATTGTGAATATTTCTTAGTAAATGTATATCGTGAAAAAATTTCTTTTCATTCGAAACTCGAAATTAACATGAAGCTCGTAATATCTCAAAGCTTGACGTTATGTTGACGATTTTTTGTTATCGAGGACGATATTTCTAGGTAGAGTTTCTAAATACAGTCTCTGTGCTCGCTCAGAGTGAATGATTTATTTGCCACTCGATTTAAGAAAACTTACATTTTACACGTTCCTTTCAAATATTGTCTATTTTCATTTTTATTAGAATTAGTAAAAATCGAATAAATTCAAACGTGGAATTATGTACAAAATAAGGTATAAACCTTTTATACCTAATAAATGTTATGATTAAAAAGTACGTCAAAGAACAACAGTTTAATCATTTCTTGAGATTTCTGCGCAGAATTTCAATTATTTATTTAATTAAACCAATTTCTCAACATTTACTTAATAGTGTGTTTTTAAGAGCTTCTCAATATTGTCAAATTCAATCTCTACCTCTCCGATATTTCCTAATTGTAAATAACTTCAAAATAGTTTACGGAAGTTCAATACGATGTTAACCAAGATAAATGCCTATTGTCGATCAGGGAGACAATTATAATACATTCTTCACCCTTACCGTCCTAGGACAATAATCTTGAATGGAAATTACGTAGCTTGTCACTTTGGTTGGCATGTCGCTCGCGCCTGTCGACCAATGATTCGAATAAGGCAAAAGAATCAAATCAACAATACTGCTATTTAGGTATTGAAATTAGGACTGTCACTTTCAACGTTCATCTATACTTTCCTATGTTTATATACACACACATAGTTAAAGCGTAAAATGCACAGTGGACGTATGCACTAATCAAATTTCCTCGAGCAAGGAACATGCTCGATAATTCATCAACGAATATACACAATGCATTACATTTTCTAACAACATGTTACAATTAATTAAAATAAAATGATACTTGGATCATATTACCAATAAAATTATTAAAAAGTTATTTGTTCTTAAAACGTGTATTTATCGTATCATGATACGTATGTATCTGTAAAAAATATTCGCTTTCATAATGGTGTTGCATTTTTTATCATGACACAGTGCGCTAAAAGCGAGTATAACCATCCTATCTATATGTAAAACATGTGTTTTCTCATGTGTTTCTCCGCTACACGCAAATAATAAATGCATACGTTTACCAATGAGCGTACACTTTAACTATACTCACGCTTTAACTCCAACATATCTTCCTAAACATACCTTTCCTTCGACAATTACAGACGTAGAAGACTTATTTTTCTGTAATTATAAGCGTCTACAAAGAAAGATCGACGTTTGTAAGTATTTATTTTTAAGAATGTATCGTAGCATATCGAAGCAACACTTGTATGTATCTCTAGGTGATCATTGAGTGATTCTCATGTCTGATCATTCACGCTTTGTCTCTACTTTTGAATTCTCTTGTAAAAGAAGACAATATCCACGCGTAAGTGAATTTTGTATGATTAAACTAAAAGTAAAACGATAACAAGGAATTTTGTAAAGAAACAGAAAAGGGCAAAGAATAAGTTTATGTTGTATATGCGAGGAATAATTTGTATTATATAAAATTCTACTTAGATGAATGTACATATAATTTATAGAAGTCGTTGTAGTTCTGCAGTTTGCATGCGAGCAAACAAACGAGCAACAGAATGTATGTTATAGGCAAAAATAATACGAACAATCAGAGGATTCAGTATCCGAGTTTCTTCGGTAAGATAAAGACTAACCGACATCGATTACCCAGTAGCCTCTGTTCAATCGAGTTTTATTCTTTAATCGAATTTCACTTTTATTCAAACTATTAGTTTTACTGTTTGTAAGTCTAAGAAGTCTAAGAAGTTTGAGAGTCTAAGGGTCTAAGAAGAGTCCAAGAAGTTTAAGTGGTTCTAGTATTCATCAAGAAAAACAAAAAATGTTTAATCAACGCGGGTTCTAGAATCCGTACTTTTAATGCAAAATATAATTTGTATGTACCTTCGCGCGAAGGTTCTTAATCAGCTTGATTTATTCGTATATGCAAGATAATGTAAATTACAACAATGAAAAAAAAAAAAAAATAATAATAATTTGAATTCATAATACATACATCGAATCAATGAAATTTTTTACTATTAGCGACTTCAAAACTCACAAACCTAAAAGAATGTAAGGAAATTTGTTTTCCAAAGACATCGACAAGTATTATAAGTTAAAAAAACGTTGATAACCATGGTGATAAATCTTACGAAATTTGACATAGAGTGTGCTTATCCGACTCTCCGGCTACATACCGGGAGAAAGCCTTTTTGTATGATATATACTGGAATAATCTTTGCCTGTAACATATACATACGCGCAAGTATGTAAGAGCCGGATCTTTGAATCGTCTTTGGCATCTGTAATGTCTAACCCGTGTCAAAGCGATTTAACCGAGAGTTATTTATACATCATCGTCAACTCTGGATAATCTCTGAAAGCTGACGCTTCAAAACGTTTTTCCGATTATAACACTAGACAATACGAACGAAAGAACTGGTCTTTGATGGAGGTAAACGTGATAAAAGTTGTACAGTTAGGTTTCCTAAGAATCTGTCGTATGTACATTATCGCAGTTAATTGATTATTTTTTATATTGATTATTATTTTCTCCATTCCTTCGAAATATTTAATTGATTAGTTATTGGATTATCTATAGGCACGACCGCGAATTCGTACTTACGCATATTAGAGAGGACTATAAAGTGAATTTCAATAGGTTCCGTTGCATGCCGCGGGATTTGTCCTTATTTTTTCCGCATAAGGAAAAATCTTCACGAAGAAGAAAGAAAGAAAGAGAGAGAGAGAAAAAGAGAGAAGTTTTTTTATGACTACAAAGTCTGAAGCGAATTTTTGCGCGACTAGAATTGTACAGTAACTTGTACAAGTGTCTCGTTGGTTAATACTAACCTTACCAGGCCCGGTCAAATGACTGGCTTCAAAATTTAATTAAAAATTGTACATTCATTGCTACTTCTTTTGTTCGTCTAACTTTATGTAAATTCCTATATTAGCTGATTAATCAATTTTTCAATTTTTGTTAATATAAGAATTTACATAAAGTTGGATGAAAAGAAAGAAATAACAATGAATGTACAATTTTAAATTAAATTTTGAAACCGGTCATTTCACCGGCCCTGGTAAGGTTAGTGTTAAACATAGGTTTCTGTCTCTTCTCTCTGTTTAATTTTTCTCATTTTTCTTTGGTTGTTGCTTCGAAACTTGTTGCTAAAAGAAAAGAGAATATTTGATGCGACACGACGAACGTTGCAAATCCATGGCTTCCATGTATTAACATTTTTCTATATAACGAATATGACGATAAATGCAGCGAACGAACGTATTTAAGGAAGGAAATAAAGTTAATGTAAATCATCGATAACAAAAACATCTTCAGTGTTCAAACATTCGTGATATTGAAGAGTTTTCTTCCCGACGAATATAGTTATGTACACTTCCCAGTGAAAGAGGTATTTAAATATTGTCCGAGTCGTTTCCTCCAGTTTGTTCCAGTTTTTTTTTCAACAAAATGCATAATTTTATATACATATGTAAGTACACGCGAAGAACGTTGCAGAGATTGTAAACAAAATTTTTGTCGGTAAAGAAAAAGAAATTGATAGGATTTCGATAATCTGGGCAGTATAGTAATTAAATTACGATATGAGACGGAGCAATTGATAATTTGTTAGGACCGTTGAAATTACAAGTATTTTGCTATCCGTTGACTGAGAATGAACGTAATATTCGGATGTGTATCCATCTGTACTCGATATCTGTTTATCGAACATAACAATTAAGTCAATCGCAATTTTCATAGGGTATGGTAATGAAGATTCAATTACTTTATATTGTAACATTTATTTCATGAATAATGTTCAATTAATGACATTTGTTAGGTATAATGGCCGATAATTATAACTGATCCTGTAATTTTAATACATAATTGGTTGTATAAATGAAACAACCAAGCGTACGGTTTCCTATTAGTTTGACAGTGCAATGTATGTATATTAGGTGTGTACGATAATTTTATATATCCACTCGTGTCGTAATGGCCGACTTCTTTCCAGAAAGTTGGCAAAAATTATCAATGAATGCAGAACTCTGTATGAAAGATGTAGAATAATGCAACGGAATCCTGTAAATATTTGTGAATACATATATTGTAGTCAGTATTAGGAAGAAATAAAGATAGAGACATACTTCGTATGTTCCATATGAAGCTGTACGATATAGATTATTTCGTCGCCTCTTTCCTTTTGTCTTCTTGCTGTATTCACCTAATTACGTATACAAACGAAAGTAGGGTGAGGTTGGATAAAGCTTCTTACACAACTGCAAATGCGAGATTGTAATAAATACCTGTTATAATTCAATTAAAAATGAATATCATCAACGATAGTATTGGGAGTTAGGTCTTTTCAATCCAGCGAGGGGCGACCAGCAACGCTTGTATGAAACAATAACAATTCTCCTATTTCATGAAATAACAGTAATTATTCAGCTGCCTAGCATTTTTCTAATTAATTTGTTACTATTTTACCAGAGCGTTGGCAGCCGCCCCGCGGATTAAAAAATCAAATTGAAACCCAAACCCAATACATTGATGATATTCATTTTTAATTGACTTATAATAGACATTCTTACAGCCTCGCATATGCAGTTGTGTACGGAGCTATAAGCACGCACAACCCTCATTGTTGTCGTACATACCATAAACAAAAAATAGATAATCGGCAGCTAATACTAACGTGTGTGCTGTCACGAACACACAACTACAGGCAAAATTCACTGTAGTGAATTGTAGAAACCACGACCGACCGAGTGTTACATGTATAGGAAACAGTTGTTCAAAATGTTGATTTCCACAAAATATCCAAAAATCATTGAAACTAGAGAAGAAGTAACTTCTCTATAGTTTCATCTAAAAAACTGATGTATAATTTAAATCTATTCCTTTGAAACAGAAAGCAATTTCTGTGCTGTATTTTACCAATCTGTTGATACCGGTATTAAAATAACGAGATATAACCGAACACCGGGAGAATTTCCGATGCCTCTTCATTGATGGTGAGTAACGAACAATTGAGAATGTATTTCGAAATTTCAGATGCGTAATAGTAATTTTATTCTTTTAGCTTTTGCTTACATATATATGTAAACATTAAGTGTATGTCAATGCGGTGTGAGATTGGTGAACAGCGGAGAATGGAACAAGTAAAAATAAAACGGAAAAATAAAATCGTAGTAGCTGATCAGGTTTATTCATATGTATCGAATAACGAATCAAAATAAACGAAAATAAATGAAATCAAATGGAAGGAAATATGCGTAAGGTACGTATCAATTTTATATTCCATATTACATTTATTACACAGAGATATTTAACGAGGAAAGGAACGTACTTCTTGAAGTAACAGAGAAAAATGATAGATATTGTTTTCATTTGAATTTAATGAAATATTTTTATACGCGTTTTCTGGGTTTTACATTCTGTTTGGTATGCATCTGCCGATAGATCGATACAGTCCAGCAATTTGATATCGGATACACATGTGAAATACGTGCTCGTAAAGCAAAGCAAGACAAGCAACACGAATCTTTGGAGGTGAAGAAAATTCTGTGGACGTTCACAGAAAGCGGAAACTAAACTCTGCGGATACAAATACTATCACGGAAGTGACACTTTTAAATAAAACGAAACGAAATTAATTCTCTGCCAATGTTATTCTCCTTTATAACCCGAAGCGATTTAAATTGAAGCAATCTATTGATCGAGAACAAATTTCAATATGAAACATCCTGAATATTTCCACGAATGTTTTACATTAGTATAATACATTGTATTCGAAACCAAAATGAAATGTTTAATGTGAAAGAGTTGTCTGTTTCTTAGATTAATAGAAAATTTCTTAAGTGTTTTTCTTTTTTTTTTTTTTTTTTTAATTTACTAATAAATTAAACTACTAAATAAATATGGCAAAATTGCAGAAAAGCTACCTTCAGTCCGATTTCAATAATTTCCAAATACGTTGTAAAGCTTAATATTTTGATCGACTTTTTTTTATGCATATAACTGGCGATCGGAATTAGTTTCCGAGATATTTGCAAAAAACTGTCAGTGCCACTATAATGAATTCTGCTTACAACTGTGCGTCCGTGGCAGCGTATGCGTCAGTTTGGTAGCCGGCGGTATTACAGTGGCGACATACGCTACCACGGACGTACAATTAGAAGCAGAATTCACTGTAGTAATACAGACCGTATTTTGTGGCTATCTCGGAAACTAAAGCCGATCGCCGGTCATATGTCTAAGGAGAAAAAGTTGTTCAATAATGTTGATTTTTATAACATAATTCAAAATCGGCGAAATTTGTTAATCTGCAATTTCATCTTAAACATTTTACTTATTTGCTTTTTATAAACTTTGAAATTATTGGATCTTAGAATTTCCTTCGTGTTCTTCGTACAAATAAAACACTTCTTAACTAAGAAATTTTCCTAGAAATCAAGAGAACTACACATCCAAGAAAGCGCTATCAGCAACTCCATTGGCTTTTAAAGATGTTTGTAGGGATAGATGTTTGTAGATTAATTTCAAGAACTAAGGGAACCATAGATTTAAACTAGAAATTAATTAATATAAAATTATAAACAGAAATGCACTGTATTTGACATTCACATTTTTACAATCATACGACCTATTGTCACGTGGCTAGAGGAGTGACATAGCTATTTATTCGAGAAAAGTAAATTTTTTTAGAAAATCGGTTTGAGATAGAATGTTTCGGGTACTAGAAGAAAGGAAAAGTAAATAAAAGGAAAATCAAAGTTCGGGTGTAAAATCAAAATACAACAGTGAAGCAAGGAAACTGTGATTGTGCAATTGAAACGATATGGTCCGATGTGCATGAAATTGATTCCAGAGAAGAGGTTCAAACAAAAATATCCGCGGTTCGATACGCATAGATACTGTAAGATTCGGAAATTTAATGTTATTAATAGGCCTACTGAGAAATTTTATCTAGAGGAGAGGAAAAACATCCGGTTACGCATTATGCATGAAATGGAAAGGCGTAAAGAGGTTCCACAACGTGGAAGGAAAAATTCGTTCAATATTATTTTAAACTTCTCCGAAACACGGCCGAAGGATATGCCGGGTCTTTCACGCACGTGCAACGTGGCGTAACAGTCAAACACTTGGCACCAGCCGGCACCGGGTATGTGACATGAATATTTGTTTCTAATAAAATATGCCGAGTCGGCGGGCGCGTCCATTTGACGTACGTTTCGTCGTGCTTACGTTAAAACTATTAGGCAACTAAAGAAGAAGAAGAAGAAGAAGGAGAAGAGACAGAAGATGGAAAAAAAAAAAGAAATTTTATCTCATTATGGATTTTTTTCGTCACTTATTTTACAATTTATATGGTGAAATTTGAAAATTCTGTTGCTTCCTATTATTAGTGTGTTCATGGAGTAGGATGTGTGTGATACTAATGCATATATTTTCTTGAAAAGTAAAATTCTGTTCATCGGCAGTGTTGCATACTTTTGGGAGTAATGAACTTCGAAATCTGTTCACTCAGAAGGCGGAAACACATGAACACGTGAATCTTTGTTAATAAAACTTATAGCACAAATGACGAGGAAAGGCTATTTTTCAGTAGGAATATTTAAATTCAAAGGGGAATTAATGTAGTGTGTAATATGTAGTTTTTAGTTTGTTTCATATTCGCAATCAATGAAAACGTGATACAAATTTGTTATTTCAAAAAAGTAATTTAATAAGATGTCATGTAACGGTACTGGAGGAAAACCCGCTTTCTTTTCTGAAAAATACATAACGCTTCGCGTTACTTTAGATGTCGTTTCACCAGGAGAAGGCGCGCACGGAAAAGTGGCGAGTATCAACACGTGCAATAATGTGCAATAACGTGCATATTATTACATATGTAAATCTCAGGGAGCTAGTCAAAAACACTAATTGGCTATTACTCCGTTACCTACGTTCAAAGTAGTTCAAGCGAATTCTGGAGACACAAATTGGAATTTAATTAGTGGTCGAATTATATTATATTACTTAACGGAACGGTTTAACATTATTTATAGACTAATTGTTGTAGGCGAAATATTTTACTTTGTCTTAATGGGAATTTAATCTCCATAAGAATTTATGAACTCCAATTTTTCCATTTTTCACTACTTAAATACATGCATCTAAAAATATGGAAATAGGAAATAATAATTTTATCTGAATAAATGAGACCAAGAGCTATTGAAAATTATTACTATCGTGCTTATTTGAATAATCAGCGTCCAATTATACATTTACGAGAAATCAATATCTGATAATCAGAGCATAATTATTAGTTTATAGTCGTTATTTTATCGCTGATCCTTCCATAATGTTTGTAACGTCAGGAGTCAAACTAGTTGTTCATCAGAGAAATGAAATACTTCGGCAAACAGCAACTTTTATTTTTCTAAAAATTACATTAACTGTATTATTGAAACTCATATCGACATTATAATCCATTAAAAGGGTTTGATAGCATTGAAATTGATTTATTAATAATACGAAAGAGCGTTCAAAATAAAAGTTCGTTATTCTGGTACTTATCGCTATTACAATTTTACTATTATATTTATTTAACTGTTTCATATCAATCTTTTAAACTTTCTACTTACCTGTAATGAAATATCAAAATTTAAATTATTACTTGAAAGAAAATTGTTTAAATACATTTTGTTACATATTATGTATTAGTTAATCCATTTGATAATCAATACAAATTCAACGCGAATGAAACGTGTAGATTTTTGGTAGACGTAGAAAATTATCATTTTCGACGTATAATTTGGGATAAATACCAGAAGAATTCTCATTTGGAAATTCAATCTCATTTACTCTGAATTCCACCTCCGATGTAAAATCGGTTTGTTCGTGTGTTGGTCGAACAGCAGATACGCAAATGCCTTGCTCTTGTTCCAACTTTGATTAATCTGTCAAAAAGTCACATCTATTTCAAAGATATTCCGACGATAATTTGAAAGGAGATTGACTGTGCAGGCTCATTACTAATTCACATCCTTCAGGCAAATTTGGTAAGAAGAAGAGTGTTTTATTAAAAGAGTACCGATAATCTTATCCTCCCACTAACTATTATTACAGCAGTTTCAAGTACAATTATCTTGATTATTTTTATTCGCAATTAAATTGTTACTTTAAGATTTCTCTTTCATAACTAAATATATACAACTATTATAATTGTTAAAACTAATTAAATAATTACACAATTTCTACTTAAAATTTGATGAACTCATTATCTAGTTTATGAATATTTGTATGTATTTACACATTATAATACCCACAAACATTATAATAATACGAATTTGTCATATTTTATGTTATATTTAAATATGTTAGTTTAGCTAGCAAGTAATATACAAATCAGAACATTTAACAAAAGTGGACTTGTCACTTTTTCTTGCGATAATCATATACCTGGTTAATATCATCTATGTTATATAATAAATCGGAAAACGACTTGATCGTTTCACAATTATTCGTTGCTCCTTGTACAAATGAAATAGTGAAAGATCGGAATGGAGTCTAAGAAAAAATGTAGTATATAGACGACCGACATATACTACGACATTTTAACTGCGCCAAATTAATCAGTAATATACATAGAATACGTAGGATAAAGATACGTATTATCTTCTTGTTTAACGAATATACGTGTATTTCCTTTTCCATGTTGAACTGGTCACAGATGAGCGTAATGGTACCATTGACGGACGGTAAATGACAGTAAAGGACTGTTGTTCATTTTGTATTATTCGTTCCTCGTTTGACACCTAGGAAAGTCCCTTTCCATTTCTGAATTTGATTAACTCCAAGGACAGCAGGACGCGACTATAATTATCAAGCGAATATTTCATGTAAAAAGGAACTTCTCCGACGTTCGGTTATGTAATGCAAGTGAACGTGGCTCTTCATGATAAAAGATAAAATCAACGTTTCACCGATAAACGATGAATTTATAGATGTTTGAATGAATTTATAATTTATAGACATTTGAAATATCAAGAAATAATTCTAGTGACAATTTTGTTTTATTTCAATAGCAGATTAAATTAAAATAAAATAGAATTAAAATTAATTATACAAATCGTTGTATACATATGTATCGATGATACTAGGTTAGATATATAGAATTTAATATATATACGAGAAAAGGCAAGATTTCATACGAATACTTCATACATAGCATATATGGAATTTATTCTTTTACATATATTCTTATTTATATTCTTGAAGTATAAGTATCTTTTGGTATACAAGAAATATCGCATAAATATTATCCTCATCTTTAAACAAAAATTATGTTGTGAAAGTATTATTAGGACATAAACATATATACGTGTACAATTCGATGGAAATAGTACTTTATAAGCATAACTCTATAAATTGGAAGAACTTGAGTAAGGTTATACGCTTATATATAGAAATATTCAGTGATCCTTGAAAGTGAAACATATTATGTTTGTCTAAATTAGGAACCGGAAATTGAAATCCGGAACAATAGATAATTCATAAGAATTCAATCTATTATTTGGTGAACTTATATTACGTCCTCGCCGGTTTAGATGATTTTTAGATATGCGCAGAAATCGATATTTTGAGCAACTTTTCCCTATACATATAACAGGCGGTCTTGTTTAGTTTTCGAGACATTTGCAAGGAGACTGTGACAGAATATACGTCGGTATTGTTTGTTGGCCATCCCATGGCGGCCATAATATATGTTTATAGTTTATATAAAGATTAGAATTTGATTTAGATTAAGTCTAGGCGTCGTTTAGGCTCGGTGCAGGCGAGCGACATTTTATCGTATCGCACCGTTACCTTGCCGCTGAAATAACAGAGAAACAATGTTCCTTTGTCTCACAAAAGAAAAATAAATACATATGTATTTCCATGTTCGCCCAACCCGCTACCGCTGCAGCGATTTGCCCCAAATAGCTCGTCTGCATCGGGTCTTAATGTCGTTCGGCTGCACCGAGTTTTAATTCGATCGTTGTAAGCGTGAGTACCTCGGAAACCAAGTGAGACCGTTAGTCATATGTATAGGAAAAAGTTGTTCAAAATGTTAATTTCTACAACATATCCAAAATTTATCTAAATCGCTGAGGGCGAAACACATTGATAGATTCTCAATATTTTATATCGGAATTGAAATTTTCATGTTTGTTAAAGAATAGAAATTATTAATGAAAAATGAGATAAATCGTTCCTGTATGATTGATTAATAAATAAATGTTTCGTATTTCGTTTCTCAACACGGCGAAAAATTATGCACGAAAGTTGCGTTATGCCCAATATAAATAAAAACTCGTTCGCAAAAGCGCAGATCGAGAACCAAATAAATACGTGACCGTTTTATTTTCAATCTTCAAACGTTTTTTGCAGCGACGTGATTTATACGAAAAAAAGTCTGCTGCAGTGATAAAGCGCCGTAAATTTGACTGGCTGGCTGAATTTAACGTCTTCCCCGGCGAGTAAAAGCCAGCACAGGCTCGGTGATAAGACGATTCCTCGTCTGGTTTGTGCGTTGAGGAAAGTAATCCTGAGTTATGCGATATTTCTGCACCTCGAAACATGTTTCACCATGGCCTGGGCCTGGCCTACATTTTCAATGCAACCATTCCGCGAGGATAACGCTTGCGAATGAATAATTTGATACTCATAATTCGACCTGAATAGAAAGGGAATAAAAGAAGCATGATGCGATTATTAAACAAAATATTACCGAAATAAATATACCGTTATCACATTTATTTGATCGTTATTTATATTCTGTCGTTAAATTTTACTTTTTTTCTGTTGTTACATTTAGGTATAACTTCACTTAAAGATTTCCATACTTTGCTTGACAAAAGCTTCTTACATATGTACATAAACCTACATGTTGAAATATCGTATATTTTAACTACAAATCGAAAATTTGTTTAAAATATTTATACAAAATATTATGGAGTTTGTTGACAGATAGGAAATTTAATATCGGCGATCAGGCAGTTACATGTAAAGACACTGGAAAAATATCCAAATAATAAAAATGGAAAGTTCAGAAGGAATAACGGTTAACAACAAGCAGATGGAAAATACACGTAACAATAGATATTATGTACAATATATCGAAGCATAATCAATGCGATAAAAATGTGAGTTAAAATAATCAATTAGTTTCTTGTGAAGAAAAAAGAAAAAGAGGAACAAAATATTAACGATCATACAAATACTTCTTGTTATTTAAAAAACTGGAATATTCTCAAGATATTTTAGTAAGAAAATAATGGAAAATATATAATAAATTCGTTTTATACTTCGATGGAAATTTTCTCAGAAATACTGACGGGGCGGTAGGACACGTATAAATGAGTAATGTTAGTGGAATTTATTACGTAAATGCAAAAAACAGTGTAAAATAAAATTTTGTTGCGCGAGATCGAAGCTCGATCTACATTTGTGGAAAAACGAATTTTCTATAGTCCATACTATGATGGCAGAATATATAATATACATTCCTATTCAACGTTTTCGCAACTCGCAACAATATGTTGGACCACGTATACCGTAACATAAATCCAACTAAAAATTATCAAATATTTCACCAAGGTACTGCATCGAGTCGTAAAAATTCTGAATTGTATTGTGACATCCAAATGTTATAAAGATATTGGAGATAAAAAAATATACAACGTAAACATTATCGTATTCATTATATATATATATATATATATTATATATATTATATATATATTATATATATATTATTTATATTAGATATGTATATATATATAATATATATATTAGGTCATCCCATAAGTTCGTGCCTACTTTTGTGTATACATTTCATGTGTAGATTTATAAACATACGGCGATAAGGGACCAATGCACTTGAGTTTAGCTGATCGAGAACAGGCTAGAGCATATTTTCGTGGGTATAAGATCGTAATATAGCGAACACAGTGACTTTTAACAGTAAAAAATCATGAGTGAAATGCGTATCCATTTTCGACATCTCGTGTTATATGAATTTCGGAAAGGAAGTTCTGTAACAATTGCCACGAAAAACATATGTGCTGTTTACGGAGAAAATGCGTTTTCATCTCGCACCTGTAAGAAGTGGTTCCAACGTTTTAGAGCTGGGAATTTCTGTTTAGAAGACGAGGAACGCTCCGGGCATCCTCCTCGGACAGACGAAGATAAAATTCGGAATCTTGTTGAAAAATCACGAAGTTTGACGGTTCAAGAGATGTCAAATGTTGTGAAAATACCTAAGACAACGATTCATAGGTGTTTAAAAAAAATGGGGATGGTGTCAAAGTTGAACGTTTGGGTGCCCCATGAACTTACGGAACGGAACCGTCTCGAACGAACGACAGCGTGCGTGTCGTTACTTGCGCGTAATAAACACGAGCCATTCCTTAAACGCCTGGNTAACTGGTGATGAAAAGTGGATACTTTACGAAAACCCTGAACGGAAACGTAGCTGGTCCCAACGAAATCAGCCACCTCAACGCTGTGCAAAACCAGGGTTACATCCACGTAAAGTTCTTTCGTGCGTATGGTGGGATTATAAAGGAATACTCTATTTTGAACTTTTATCTAGTGGTGATACCATTAATTCAGACAAATAGTGCACTCAGTTAGAAAAATTAAGGGAAGCACTAGCTGAAAAACGACCAGGTTTAGCGAATAGGAACAACGTTATCTTCCATCGCGACAACGCTAGACCGCATGTCGCGAAAAGCGTTACAAAAAAATTGTCTGAATTTAATTGGGAAATTTTATCACGTCCCCCATATTCCCTAGACATTGCTCCATCTGATTACCACCTGTTCAGAGCATTACAACACTTTTTAGTAGGTAAAAAATTTGAAAATATCGATATTCTCAAAAATAGCTTAGAAAATTATTTTAAAGAAAAACAAAAGAACTTTTATCGAGATGGAATAATGGCTCTACCAGAAAAATAGGAAGAAGTTGTACAACGAGAGGGGGATTACATTTCATGAAACTGAAAGGTATGTAAACAATCTTAACATATATAACCGCTCGAAAAACGGCACGAACTTATGGGATGATCTAATATGTATATACATGAGGGGTGCGGAGGAAGTATTTTATTTGGAAACAAATATGGAGTAATTATATACAAATGAAATATTTATGTTGATGATGATGGCATTGAAATATGTTATCGGGTGCGGAATTCTGAACAGCTTTTCCCTATATATGTTACCGTCGCTCGGCTTTAATTTTCGAGATATTCACAAAAATATTATATTTTTATTCGAAATTATATGTACATCATATCTTTAACGTTTGGCACATTTGTATCAACTTGTGTCAACTTTGGGTTAGGTATACGGGAATAGGGATGCATACTTGATTTTTAGTTATGAAATTAAGTCCGATTTGAGTTACAGAAGAGATCTTAATTATCAATTATCATTAAATCCGAAAAATGAACTGTTACATTGAGAAATGCGCTTATTCAAGTATCATAATATTATAGGATTTAAAGGAGTACAGAATATGCTAATAGCGGTTTCTTGACAAGTAGATACGTAGAAGAGACATGAAGATCACTTTTGTTTTTTTTAATGGAATCATGCGTTCTTTAAAATACATTAGTTGATCCATCTCTGTATTCTCTACAAGAAAGTATTAACCTATGTATGTCGAAAAACTACTAGTTTAGCAGATATTTTGACTTTAATTTGTCATTTTTAATATATGAGAGATAACGTAAACACAAGAACACCGCTTCGTGCCTTTCCCTGTCTTTCATATTTCTTCAATTCTTCGATTCTGATCGATTATAGAAAAATAAAGTGATACCATCTGCCACAAATTCTCAACATCAATCTTCCTCTTCGAAACTATTCCGAAATAGAGCCGAAATTCGTTTTCGAGTACAGTCAAAAGCAGACGTTCTCTGCGAAGGGAAATAAAAGATCTAAGATCGTCCATGAAATCGAAACGAATCCCACAATACTCGGAAGACCAAAGGAGCGACGACACGGTCGAACAATTGGTGGACTCGGAACTGCTAAGGGAGGTGGACGAGAAGCGCAAGGAATCGGCGCGGCAGCGTGCGGGCTGCGTTTAATGAAAGAAGCGCGTTAATTAACAGTCGCTCCTGATCACGATATAGAGGCCGTACTATAAAGATAACAGTATATGCCAGTGCAAGGAGGTGCTTCTCTCTCTCTCTTTCTCTTTCTCTGTGTTGGGTAAATGGGAAGCAGCTATGCAAGCTTGTTCAAGTAGTCAAGGCACCATATCCGACGACAAAGTCCTGCGACACCATCGGGTCTGGGATGTCGGTTGTTGTTGTTATCTCGAGCTGTTTCCTGGTAATTGTCTTCCCTCCTAGTGGTACGAACCGCGGTGGCTTGTTATCTAGTGAATAATTCAATAAACTGCCGCATGGAGTTTGTAAAGCGAAAATTTCACGGTTTAAGGGTGAAAAACAATGAGACCATCCTTTCAAAGACATAGACGTCATTAAATCCTGGATCAAACCTTGAGCCACAAACTTAAACACGTTTTACGACCAACTTTCTGTTATCCGTTTGTTCCAATTTTCTTTCAACGTTCATCTCGTCGTATTTCTTCTTTGCTCTATGGTTTGTTTTCGATTACCGCGTTTAGACTTTGAGCGCGATCCAGGCTTAGTGTCAGAAGATACGATCAAGTCTCAGGTATTTTTATGTTCCGAAACTGTGTGAATCGCATACAGTGTGATTTTCTGTAGATCGAGATTGTACTTTCAGGGAAATTATATACACATATACATGTATATTGCAAAGTTTAATGAATAAAAGCATTAACACAGACTAAGACTTGACTTTTTTTTCTGCGAAATTCTCTATCAACTCCTAGTAATCGCAATTCTGTTTTTTGTTTTTTTAGCGTAAATTTCGAGTATAATCGACATCTGCTGCAATACATTGTAAGCTGGGGTTGAACAGAGATGTGTATTTAAAAAATTAAAGCGTTTATTTTCAATAGGCAAATGATGGGAACATATATTTTTATAGAGAAGTAATACACGAAAAAAAAAAAAGAAAAAAAAGAAATCAGGTCCGTAATCGCGACAACTTTATTCGACAAGGGATGTGAATACACTGTATAATCTTTCGTCGCTCTGTTGTTTCTTTGTTATTCGTTCTTTCGACAAATATTTACGATGTGATGCGGTGCGGTGTGGTGCGGCGTCGATCAAATGGGGCGGCACCAAGACAAAATATGTGCTTTGATATAAATGCTCTCTGAACTGTGTAGAGCAATTCACTTATATTTTGGGCATTTTATATTTTTAAATTTTCTATAAATACATGCGTTTCCCAATAGTAGAAGAGGGTTTATGATATTAGGTTGCCTCAAACGTTTCTTTCGTTTTATAAGAAAACAATAGATGCACAACATGTTTTGTTTTATATTGTTTTATTGAATTTGATATGATCAAAATTCAATAAAATAATACAAAACAAAAGTGTGCATCTATTATTTCTTTATAAAACTAGAGAAACTTTTGGGAATACCTAGTACATAGTATCACATACTATGTTGCTAGTCGGAGCTAACTAGATATGTATATAGTATGTAGTAATATACAATATATATACACAAAGTTTAGCATGTAACTGAAACCACTTCGATTACTGCGCAAGTAATGATTTTAATAAAACATGCGTCAAATAAAAATTGGTTGGTTTCGAGAGGAACATAATTTGGCGTTTTTTAAAGGAGGATGAGCAGAGAATATATAGAGATCAAGTTTGTTTATTTAAATGAGACTACAATATTATATCCTTTTGCACATATTAACTTTTCGGAACATTCTACGTCGATAAGTAATAAAGTACAATATCAAAAAGATCAATAACTCGAGATATTTTTAATTGAAAAGAAAGATACTTCATATAAAAATTTGAAATATTTTATGAATTATTGATTTTGTTGACATTGCATCTTTATGTTTTGTAAGACAGAATGTTTCGAGGAACAGATCTGTCATAGAAAATAACAGAAGATTTGTATGAAAAAAGTTAATTTGTTTAATTTCGTATAAAAAAGATGAAGTTTCTGCTTTTTTAAGAGATCGGTATATTTATTATTACGCAACCCTTTCGAATATTTTGCATAATTTATTATTACGGTACAATGTCAATAAAATTCATAATTCCTGAGATATGTCAGATTTTTATATACAATATTTCACTTTTTAGTTTAAAATAGCTCACGAGTTGTTGATTTCTTTAATATTATACCTGAATACCTTTTGATGTAAAATATTCCGAAGAATTCATGTACATAAAAAAGAGATTGTAGTTTCATTTAAAAAAGCAAATGTAATCTACAAAAGAATCTACAAATCCTGCAAAAGAAGATAATTATGTCAAATTATGTCTCTTTAGAAACTATTCAACTTCTATCTGAAACATATTTCAGTAATATCATTACTTATGCAATAATTAAAGTGGTTCCAGTTACGTACCTTGCTCTATACAGGGTTTCAAAAAATTATTTGTCGTGGCTTTGGTAGACGATTCTACAGCTTCGGATCGATGGAGATCTGTTTAAAAAAGTGGAACGCAAAATTGATCTTGAGTCCTATACGCCCAAATTTTTGCGATTGAGATGATTACTGCTACAAAAACTGCTCTCATCCGTAAAAGGTGGTTTGCCTTCTACCTTCCTTAACATCCAGCGACAAAATTTTTCTCGAACAGCATAATATATTTTATGAAGTTCTTGCATGAACGTAAAGATGTAAACCTTCTTCACGTATTATTCTTCTCACTGCTTCGTGTGAAATCCCTACTGATCTCGGTTAAGCTATTTTTTGCGAACATACCAATGGGTACAACTGTGACACGAACAATAACTTGCTCGTCTTTGCGCCACTGGACACGAGGACCGTTAAGTGAGAAATTGATGTAATAATAGTGGATCGTCGAACATTTTGGAAATCATAACTATGTAAAACTTCTCCTCGACGCTGTGATCTTCCATTAATTCTTGCCGATTGTATAATATATATACATATTACATATATACCACAGAATGAAGAATAATTCATATTAGATTCGCATAGAGAATAATTCATATTACTGCATCCATTATATTATGTTATGTTATTTAATTAATTAATTTATTTAGTTCTAGTTTACTTTTCAATTTATTTACTTTGGTGTTTACATTATCTGTTCGGGATTTGGAGTGGCCGTCCGTTTACGACTCAGATAGCACCTCTCCCTTTTTTGGGAAAGCCCGAATTGCCTACCTCCTCAAGCTGTAAACCTTATGCTGCGGACATCATTAAGAGGCTAAAAAATATCTTAAGCACCGATGGGTCAGGGCATAGGTAAAAAGCTGGCAATACCAGAGGATATGCGCCCACAAAAGGACAATAAACCATGGAAAACCCGGAGACGTAAAGTCAGTATATAAGGACAAGATGAAGTTTCCGGGGGCAGTATCCACAATATCTTACGACAGTCTTCATCAGAGCGTCTTACCGGTCGTGAAAAACTACATTTTACTTACTCTCAACAAGATCGTACAACCGTCGTGATCAGAACGTCAAACTCTGTTTGTATACTAAAAGTGCAAATAAAGTGCCAAACTATACTAACACTCGATATATTAAATATACCCCACCTTGAGCGTTAATTCATTGAAGGTTCGCGATATCAACCGATCGGTTGATCCGACCGGTCGCTAGTTAGCTGAGAATTCGCAACATTATCTTTTACTATTAATATATTATCACAATATAATAAATACAATTAGTTTAAGGACTAATGACACTTTAACCATTTTTTCTCAAGAAATCGGATCTCTTGCGTTCTATGAGAATTTTGTTCCTCGTAATGAGTATTATACAATACAAGAGACAAAAGTTTGACCGTGAAAATCATGCTCAGTCAATTTTGTGGCCCATCTTTTAAACAGATCTCCACCGATTCGAAAGTGTAGAATCATCTCCCAAACCCATGACAAATAATTTTTTGACACTCTGTACATATATACATGTATGTGCTATTACTTGGTGTGACAAATATCAACAGACTGCGTGTAACACGGATTCTAAACATATTAGAATCGTGTACTTATCGTGTGTCTGAAAATTATTGGAAATTACTGAAACCTTTAAGAATTATAATCTTATTGAATTTTTTCGAAGTTAGAATGGAAAGTCACGAATGGAATTTATTCTACTTACGTTCTGTTCCTACATTCAAACAACAATCAGCTTTATCTTCCAACTATATATTTTCCAATAATTTTACCGAGGTTTTCACTACCAAATACCTCTTTAAGACGCAGAACAATCTATTATGAATATTGGCTGTCAGGGGGTCATGGATTCCTTCTAAGATTGCGACATAAAGAGACACAGATTGGAGATTAGCAAAACAAAATTAATAGGACTCGGTCTGACAGGAGAATACCAGGATCCACCTGGGGCCGCTATATCCTCTATGATGTGTCCTACGAACGGGAAAGTGGTTTTTAAATAACTTCTAAATATGAATTATTAAGAGACGGGCTCATGTGGCATCACTGGCAAAAGTATCGACCCGCCCTCCGTGGACTACTCATATATATTTCCTATATACTTATATATAGTCAGGTGTATCACGAAAATAATTAATGGCTAAACTTTCATAATTGTGCAGCCACGAAAGATAAAAATAGAGAACTGATAGAAGGGAGGCCGAAGGAGTAAGTTTCGATTTTTTCGAATGGTGTCATTAATCTTTCTGGATTCCCATTGATTTTTCGTTGGTCGTCCACGAATTGGTGGATTAATGTGTATACTTGAAACATGTTCGTGGAAACGAATTTAATGGTCTAAGATTGTTTTTTGATATACTTCATACATAGTTAATGTTAAATGGCAAAAGATATGTGAACACTGATTTTGGAAAACTTTGATCGTTCTACTTCTTGTATTAGATTTAAAATTTTATTCCGATAATAATCCAAAACAATTAAAAGTTTTATAACTAGATGAAATATTAGTACTTTTGTACGCGAATACGAATAATCTGGAACTGTAGGAACGTAAATAGTATAAAATATAACATATTAGTCTAAAAGACTTGACCAAGAATACAGGAAAGTATTTGTTTTCTGAAACGCAACTAAAGGACCAATACCGTACTTACGAATGTTCATCTTTGCACAATGATGACGAAGGTACTGCCGGTTTCGTAAAAAGTTATAAAACACCTGTCGTTATCCGTGAAGCACCGTCCGCTCCTCATTCCTTACTAACTTGTTCGACACATTTATGGAAGTATTGTTCCATTCATTGGCTATGCATTTTATTTCCGTTCAAGAGGGAGTGGAGTCCCATTTTTTATCATCCTAGAAACTCGACGCCATGTGTAACTGGACCGTCTATCGGAGTCTGACATCTCCTGCTGCAACTACTATACCTAGAATGTGTCCGCACCTAAACGGCCCCTATGTACAAGGAGCAACACGACCACCATAATGCCAGTAGTATGCCAGCACGGGAGATAACGCGGTATAACCTGAGTGACACATATCGGAGGCTTGAGCTGCGATGTACGTAGAGAACATCCTAACGTTCAGGAGGGATCAGGATGTTATGCTGATTAACGAGGAATCTCGAAGGAGTCAGCCCTTTGTTGCCCACTACATATTGTGCCACCACCCTCATATTATATTAGCAATGTTAATTTAACATGAAATCTTTTGTTTCTTCCTGAAAATAAAAGGAAATTTTCCTAATCGATTATCCAACACAGCTCTATTTAAAATAATTACCTTTTCGCCTTTTAGAGAATATTTCAAATAGGGTATATACATCATCGTTCCAAGAAAGCAATAGAAAGCAGATGACGAGGCAATGAAAAGCACTGAACATTTAGAGATTATGCAATTTGCAAAATTTACAAATGACGAGAGAAGTGCCTATCCTAAATATTTTAAAATTAATCGCATTCTCGCATTCAGATCGATTGTTCTTGAACATGCTCGGCCATGTTTTCGACTTAAAAGATTTTACAGTTTAATCGTTGAACTGATAATGAATGAATAACGTGAATAAACGAATTTGCTGATTTGGTATCATTCATTATTAATCGTATAATATTAAATCAACGTAATATACAAAGAAGTACCTTAAAAATAATTTTTACGTTTTAAAATAGGATATGGGTATCGAATATCTCGACTTTCTTGTCTAGTCGAACTAGACACCAGAGAAATTTTGCAATTAATTTATAATTTCTGTTAGGTGACAGGAATAAGTTAGATAATAATGCAAATGAAAATAATTAATTATTATCCGAGCGAATTTTTGCAAGTCTCACCCTAGTTGGATTATCCTGTATTGTTTGTACAGCAAAAATATTTAATCTAGCAATTGTCCTTTATCAATTAATTAATGTCGTTAGATGACACATTATTGTATTACAATGAGAACCTATGTGAAACTGGACATTTACATATATTATGTGGGATAATTAGTGATGTTTGTTTATTATCAACAATGCAATGTGTATTATAAGAATGTATTGGAAAGCTGTTAATGTACTATCTACTGAATTTTGTACCGCATTTGAAAATCAAATTCGTTTTTTACTTTAATTTCCACATAAATGCAGATCACCAACTTAATTAACCCCTTCATTACATTATTTCTAAAAGTAGACGATAAAATTAAAAAAAGCATGTATATCTCTTGAGAGATTTTATCTTGATAAAATTCACGCAATGTAGCAGGAAATCTTAATCGCTTTGACTGGAACTTCGTTTGGCGCGAACACTATTCTTCAACGCGATATTTTACGCGTGTAATCGTACGAGGTGTCGTGAAAGCAATGTCGGTCAAACATTTTCGGCTTGAAATGGAGAAGAGGAGTTGTGTGTGCTTGTTTCGCAAAAATGCAATAAAAGGTCTCTTGACACATGGTGTCGCGTCATCGAACGGGATATTCGAAACAAAAAATCCGTGCCGCTTTTGTTATCTGGCCGATACATTCCGTGCGCGAAATAAAAGAAAGACAATGGTCTAGCGCGCGTCCGCGCATTCAGCTGTGTATAAAAGGGGGAATCTGTCGAGAGTTAATAAAAAATTTGATAATAAAGTAACTGATCTATAAAATGTATCGTGTATTGGTCGTGATTCGTCATAATGATTTAACTCCTTAACCTACAACATCAAGCTATACTCGCGGTACGTTCTTCGGGCCAAACATAAGAAACACGAATTAGACTCGTGGTCCTTCGGAGTACATGCGACAAACATTTTTTTTTCTTGGCCGTATTCGGACGTGCAGATATATTTTCTTGAAAAATATTAGAAATATACCCTTAAAAATCTTGTTCAATGATCAATTAGACGTAATTATTTATCAAACATCTTGCAACATAAAATTAGTTGTACATTGCACAACTTCGAACGCTCAGCCAAACCGTGAAATGGCTCGACGTCTGACCGACCCTGCCGATAGTTACGGCACGCGCTGTTGTGAAGGAATAGTTGAGATGACTGCACGATGGTTGCAAGAACAATGAAGAACCCGTCTCGTATTATTACGGAGGAAAGTGAGGGTAACGATCCGCGATGCCCATTGGTTATAGCCAACGTTAATTAGTGAAAATATGAGGAGAAAGACTCCTGCCAACGTGGCTCATGGGTGTCCTTGTTCATAAGAAAAACCTGCTTTTCCGTTAGACAAACATCCTCTTTCTCCGTAATTTGTAAGAGCGTGCAATAAACCTAAGGACTGTTTTAAGGACCACCCATAAACCGAAAATACTTATATGAATAGAGATGAAGTTAAAAAGATTCGATTTGTGGTGGTTTCTTAGGTTTATTGGGGGTCGGTGCAACGGTGTGTGGGCCTTGGCAGCCAGACCACGAGGAACGTCGCACGGACCATCTCACGCGACGTAACACTGTTAATTCATATTTTCGTCACATATGTCTACTTATTAATCAAAATAATTAAATTACAACTTTGCTGATATTTTGGCGACGTAGAAACAGGTGTTTCTTGGCCCTCATCTTTGTGACGATTGTTTCGATTCTGTCTGTTTGATGCACAGTCAAATACAATGGCTCACGAAGGTATTCGAACGAAAAAGATATTCAAAATAGAATTACTTTTTAAGAATTGGACCAAACTACTTAAGTTTTTTGAGAGCTTAGAGAAGAATTAGTTGATAGATGACGTGTAAAAGAAATTTTGAAACAACGCAATTGGTCGAAATCGCGAAGAAAATAGTAAAGCTCACTTCTTTCAAATCTTTTATCTGGGCCTATAATGCAAATTGAACCAATACATTTCGAAGAGTTATGATAGCTATAACTGAAAATTTTGTCGAAATCAGTTAACGTTATTACGAACTACAAATGGTTAAAAATGATGAACATCCGTAGCTTTCTTCCGATTTCGATAAAATTCTCAGCATGTGTATATATGTATATATATATGTATGTGTGTGTGTGCGCGCGCGTGCGTGCGTGCGTGCGTGCGTGTGTGTGTGCGTGTGTGTGTGTGTGTGTGTGTATGTTTAGATTTTCCATACAAGCCGAAATGATAAAAGTTGTAGGAAGCGACCTTTATCGATATTTTTTTCGCAATCCCGGTTAACTGTAATTTATTCAAAATTCTTTTATACGTTATCTAGTCAACTAATCCATCTAACCTCCCAAAAAAATACAAATCGTTTGGTCTAGTTTTAAAAGAATTATTCTGTTTTAAAGGGTGTTCGAATACTTTCATGAACCACGATACTTACACGACCATGTCGCGTGCCGATTGTTGGCGGTAAGAAACTGTGTAGCGCCGTTAGATTTATGACGTCACGCGTTCTTCAGGTACATTCAATACATATGGTTAGAGACTCTCGGCCTTTTAAATTTTTAATTGCTTATAACTCTTTTATTCTTAATAATTTTTTAGAAAAATAGCGAAATTTTTTGTTTCATGAATTCATTTCGATAATTAGCGAAACATGCGCAGACACCGAATTGAACTGCGTGGATTCCCTCTTGTAGAAATAATTCTGTACAGATAATATCCTCTAAATTTACGGTATGTTCTTAAAAAGTACCTAGAGGAGATATCCATATTGTTTAATTTATTTCTTGTTGCTTCTTACTAGTTCTTACCTTTGGACGATGCGACGTATATTTGACAAAAGCAACAAAGTGAAACCATTGATAAAAATGGTTGTTTAAGAAACCCATCCCAATGACCTTGATCCTGACATATGTTATTAACGTCATCCTTTTGAGTAACCTTCAGAATATTTTAGACGTCTCTCGCTATTAAAGGGCTATTAAGGCTTCGTGTGAAGAGGGAGGTACCAATATTGGATCTATAGGTACATAATCCCTTGTTCTATATAGGTCAGGCAGGTAAAAATGCCTAAACCTAACCCAAGCCTAATTATGATAACGTAGTTAGGAGACTCATAGTTACTGTCGTAGTTTACTCATGCTATCCTGACGTTCTCCACGTTGACATTCAGGGCACTGACCAGAAATCACATTGCGCTTTGGGCTGAAGTTTGGAATATATTTCGGCTTACTTCTGTGGTTTTCTTAACCGCAGTTTCTAGGATTTTGTGCGTTTCTTTCTCTGATATGGAAAAAGTTTGGGTTAGACAATAATTTAAACTGTGCAACCAGCAATGAGCAAACTGACCCGAACCGCGACAGAACGGTAAGTGTGGAAATATTTGTATACAACATGTTTGTTCGGCCAGTCGCGGGGAGACACGGTCGCGAGGAAAACGCGTCAACGGGAGTCGTAAATTCCCGTTACGATTATCTTATTAATCGACGCCACGAACAGGTCGATCCCCGTATTTCTTTTGGGATAATCGGGGTAGTTCAAATGAAATTACACTGAATGAACAGATCTAACTTTATATTTCTTCCAGCAGCTTGATAGAGGATAGTTACGTTGGTGCGTATGTACAATTTGAATATGCGATTGATTTGAGGGTAGAGACCCGATACAGACACGTGTTGACTATTCTAGCGGTGAAGAATAAGTTTTAGTATAGACCGATGACTGATGAACAGTTGACTTACTGACCGAGTTGACATCACCGACCGTTGACTGGTGGAAAGTTGATTGGAATCTGACTGACTGAGAGTTTGAACAGACCGTCTTCAGGAAGTTGATTGACTTGTGACTGACTAAGGGGCAGAATAGGCAGTGAGGACACGTCTCGCGTTCCTACGGAGGAAAGCTCGGTGTGGGTGTGCCCTTTTGAACTAGGAATGCGGATTCGCTCTTCACACTTCTCGGTAGAAAGGTGAGGGTAACGATCCGCGATGCCCATTGGTTATCGCCAACGTTAATGAGCAAAATATTTTATTTTTTTTTATTTTATTTGTTAGAATATTTACAAACAATTCTTACACAGAATTTTTAGTAAATTAGTATGGCGTGGTTCTGTGGCTTGGAATATATAGGTTAGAGCGAGTTAGATTCTTCTTGAATCTCGTGTTTCAATCTAGGGGGTAATGCCTTTTTAGTCTGCGGGTCTGATCCGTTTTATCCAGTAGTTGGGTGACTAACGGGTTTTGGTGATTGTTGACTCTTGTATGATATCTGTTTTTGAACTTTGCGATTTCTTCTTTGACTGTGGGTAATTTAAGATCGCGATGGATCGTTTCGTTGGTAACATACCCGGGTGCGTCTATTAGGGTTCTTAGAGTTTTTGATTGGAATCGTTGGAGGATTTCTATGTTGGAATTACTCGCTGTTCCCCATAGTTGGATCCCATAGGTCCAAACAGGTTTTAATATGGCTTTGTATAGAGTTATTTTACTCTGTATGTTTAAGCTGGAGCGTCTACCGATGAGCCAGTAGAGTTTTTTAAATTTTGTTTTTAGTTCTTTGGATTTCTCTGCGATGTGCCGTTTCCAAGTCATCCTTCTGTCTAGGGTCATTCCCAGGTATCTGACTGTGTCTTTGTTTGGTATTGGGATATTATTTATGGTTACCTGTGGGCAGGTTTGTTTTCGCAGTGTAAAAGTTATGTGGCTGGATTTATTCTCGTTGATTTTGAAGCGCCATTTGTGGAACCATTTTTCCATAGAGTCAAGACCTCGCTGGAGCGTTGAGGAGGCGAATGTCGGGTCTGCGTGGGATGCTAGTAGAGCTGTGTCGTCAGCAAATGTTGCAGTAGTTATTTCTGTTAGGGTTGGTAAGTCGGCAGTGTAGATGGTGAACAGCAGAGGTCCGAGGACACTGCCTTGGGGTATGCCAGCTTCTATTGGGAATGTTCTGGTTATAGCGTCAGAGTATTTGACCATGAACAGCCTGTTGTTTAGGTAGGATTTTAGGATGGAGTAGTAGGTGTGTGGTAGGATTTTCTTAAGTTTGAACAGAAGTCCTTCATGCCACACTTTGTCGAACGCCTGCTGTATGTCCAGGAATGCCGCGGAGCAGTATTTTTTATTTTCTAAGTCTTGGCTGATTTTATGGGATAGTCGGTGGATTTGTTCTATTGTTGAATGTTGCTTCCGAAAGCCGAATTGATGGTCCGGCATTATTTTCAGCTCTTCTAGGAGTGGAAGGAGCCGTTTCGTTATCATCATCTCAAATAGTTTGGATAGAGCGGGTAGAAGACTAACTGGGCGGTAAGAGCTAGTTTCGTGGATGGGTTTACCGGGTTCAGGGATTAGGGTAATTAGTGATAATTTCCAGGACTTGGGATAGTATTCTAGGCGAAGGATTGTATTAAATATGGAGGTAATGAGAGCGATCCCTTTTTTGGGAAGCTCTTTGATAGCTTTGTTACTTATTTGATCATATCCCGATGCTTTCCTGGGGTTAAGACGACGGATTATTTCTATAACTTCTAGGCAGGAAAAGGGTTCGATAGGAGGAGACATCTGGAAGGGAGAGTGCAAATATTCCGTTATTTCGGCGGCCGTAGCGGAGGAATGAGGTTTGAAGACGTTGGTTAGGTGATTAGCGAACAAGTTGGCTTTTTGGATAGGGCTACGCGCCCATCCACCTTGCGGACAGCGAATTGGGGGGATTATTTGCGGAGGACGAGTGAGTTTCCTGGATGCCTTCCATAGTGAGTAGCTGGTGTCAGCCGTGGGAGATAGATTGGCAAGGTATTTTTTGAAACAGTTATTTTTGTGATTTTTAATGATTCTGGTTAGCTTTCTTGTTGCATTGTTAAGCCTGCACTTATCTTCAGGCGTTCTATGATTTTGCCAGACTCTTCTAAGTCTTCGTTTTTCAGCTATTTTTAGTAAAATGTACTGGGGGTATTCGAGTTTATTGGTAAGACACAGGGTAGGGGTGGCAGAGCGGATCGCGTTTATTATACTGGTGTTAAGGAGTTCTGTGGCTATTTCTAGATCATCGTTTGTTTTTAGGGATATTGAGGCTGATGTTGTATGATTGAATACCTCCCTAAAAACTTGCCAGTTTGTGCGTTGGTTGTGAATAAAGCCATTGGGTTGGTTTTCGGTTATTGATGAGTTAATTGTTGCTATGATTGGTGAATGATCTGAAGAGAGTTCGATAGAAGAGTTAATTTGGATGTATCTTGGCGATATGTTTTTGGTTATGAAAAAGTCTAGTAGGTCAGGTAGTTTGTTAGTGTCTGTGGGCCAGTAAGTGGGTTCGTTTGTACTAATGTAGTTAAGTCTGTTGGTGTTTATGGATTTTAAGAGGTTTTTGCCTCTAACTGTGATAAGTCTGCTGCCCCATAGTGTATGTTTAGCGTTGTAGTCTCCTTCAGCTACGAATCTGTTGCCCAGGTCTTCGAGGAATTTGTCGAAGTTTTCTGAGGAAATAGAGTGTCTCGGGGGACAATAAACTGCCGATGTGGTGATTGGACCATGCCAGTCTTCTATCGCTACGTTAGTGGCTTGGAGGTAGTCCTTCTGGAATGGTGGAAGTACATAGTGTTTAATATTGGTTTTGATGAGAATTCCGGTGCCGCCGTGGGCTTTCCCACTGGGATGTTGGGTATGGTAAAAGTTATAACCGTTTATTTTTAGGTAGTTTTTGTCTGTGAAGTGTGTTTCGGATATGTGCATAATGTCAATATCTTGTTGTGTTAAGAAAAGTTCTAGTTCGTATTTATGCTGAGCTAGACCGTTGGCATTCCAGAGAGCTATGCGCCTCGGTTTTATTTTACGTCGGGGCGTGTTAATTTGTCCACGATGATTGTAAGTAATGATAGCAAATTATTGATTTGCTCTGTTTGTTTCACGATTAATTTTTCGAGTCTGTCGTAGTTACCCGTCTCTTGTGGACTGGGAAGACTAGTTTCTGGTTGAGCAGTTTGGATTATCGGCCTGCTTTGATTTCCTTGAAGTACCTGTGCGTACGAAATTGGAGGGGTAGTGAATTTTCTTGTATTTGGTGTTTGATGGGATAGGTCCTTGGGTCTGGGTTTGGGGTACTTGTTACTGTATAAAGTCTTGTAGGCTGTGCAGCCTTTATAGTTCGCAGGATGCTCTCCTTGACAGAGGATGCACTTAGCAGGGGTTTCTGGAGATTTTGAGCACTGGTCTGTGGGATGGGTGCCTGCACATTTAACGCAGCGGTGATTGCGGTTGCAGTATTTTTGCGTGTGACCGTACCTTTGGCACCTTTTACATTGAACTATCTCCTTTTTTATAAAAGGTGGTTCGATTTTTACTACCGAATTCATTAGACGATTTATGTTGTAGGCTTCTTTGTTGTTCGGGTTTTATTTTAGGTCGATGAAGAACAAAGATAGCTGGTTTTTGGTGATTCTATGCCTTATGTTAGTGATGTTGGTTACCTCATGGCCGAGATTTAGGAGCTCGAGTTTCAATTCTTCTAGATTTGCCGAGTGGTGGATGTTGCGTAGTACTACTCGAAAAGGTCTTTCCTGTTTTAATTGGTAAGTGTGGAAATTTGCATTCAGAGTTTTAAGTAGTTTTGTTAATTTCCGGTAGGAGTCTGGGTTAGCGGGCAGGATTTTAACCTGATTGTTTTTAATTTTAAGGGTCCTCTTTGTTGATTTCCTTTTCTATGGATCTTGTCATAGTTTGGATGTCGATAACGTCATCAATGAAGATTGTTGGAGGGGGAGGAATTTTTTGTGTGTGATGGTTCGTTGGTGTTTCGACTACGTCCATCGAGTTGTCTGTGGATTCTAGTATTGAGTATCTGTTGTACGTGGTGATGTGACTTGTTGATGGTTCGATCTGGCTAGTGTTTACATATTTTTTACCTGCGTCAATCTTATGTCTTTTGGTGCTGATGGGGTGATTTGCCTGGTGGGATATGTTGTCCTTTTGCCACGGAGGAGGTAGGACGGTGCGGTTGAAGTGTTGCACGTGAGGGCCTGTTCTTGTTTCTTGGGCCATCTTCGAGCTAGTTAATTCAAATTGAAATAACTAGTCGAGAGGCTATGATTTGGTTTAGAGATTGGTGGTATTGGATTTTCCACGAGTAGGTTTAGAAAGCACTTGGTTTTTATTTTTCTCCTTCCTTTTTCCGGTTCGACTCACTTTCGACGGGGGGTCGTCACTTCTTTGTGAACTGCACTGGGCACTAGACACATGTCTGCACGCTTCGGCTGTCGAAAGAAGACTGAGGATGAGGAAAATATGAGGAGAAAGTTTTCCTGCCAACGTGGCTCATAGGTGTCTTTGTTTTTTGGAAACATCTGCTTTGCCGTTAGGCAGATACCTGCTTTCTTCGTAATTTGTACGAGCGTGGAATAATCCTAAGGACTGTTTTAAGGACCAACCATAAACCTGAATTACTTATATAAATTGAGAGAAAGTTAAAAAGATTCGGTTTATGGTGGTTCCTTAGGTTTATTGGGGGTCGGTGTGGAGGTATGTGGGCCTGGGCGGTCAGACCATAAGGGACATCGCGCTGACCATCTTACGCGACGTAACACAACACATATATATCACATATTGGCGCTTTAACCCCTTGCCTTACGGTTTAAGTTAAAATAGTGCGTGCCATAAGCAACAACATGGTCGGTTACACGTCGAGCCATTTCACGGTTTGGCTGAGCGCTCGAAGTTGTGCAGATCGCACATGCCGTCATTCAGGATGACGCAGATGCTCACCGGTCACGGAGTTTTCGGCAAGTATCTGCTGAGGATCGGGCGGGAGGTGACATCCATTTGTCACCACTGCGGGGAAGAGGAGGACACGACGCAGCACACATTGGAGTTTTGCCCGGCGTGGGCGGAACCGCGACGCGTCCTACAGCTNCGACATCGGCGAGAGGTTAGCCCCAGAAGCGGTCGTCCAGGCCATGCTCAGAGGGCATCAGGAAGCCAATGCCGTCCGCACCTACTGCGAAGTAGTAATGCAGGCGAAGGAACGAGCGGAAAGAATCCGGAAGAGGACAGGCGATCCGAGCAGATCGTCGAACCAACAAAGACACTCCGTACGACGCAGGGGAGCGGCATCGCCGCCGGCGCCCTGAGAGCGTCAAAGCAGGGGACGCGGCGTTAGGGGGCATGGTCCCCCCCTAGCGGCCCAACTCAAGCTGGGACGCCTCCCTAGATAACAACAGCAGGAGATAGACGACGAGCTGCACCCAGGTAGTAATTCGCAAGAGATCCCGGGGCACCTCCAAAACGTCGGGACGACCACCGTGGGGTTTTAGTCGGTAAGAGTCCGACACTCCCCCGTCGCCTCCCAGAGGGCGGCGAGGCGTCCATGAGGATTTCCCCACGAAAAAAAAAAAAGATCACACATGCCGTTTGATATATATGTCGAGTTGGCGTTATGATTAGAGTTAGGGGCGTGTAACGAATATTCTCTAGACTTAGCCATCGTCGTTATACAATTGAAGTTATGTGAATTAACGCAAGTGTGAGTATTACGGAATCGACAAGTAACCGCGGTAACTAAAAACCAATGACAATACTCCTAAGTTCGATAACGAATCCGCGGTCAAAGGGATGGTAAATGTACTCTTTCCAAAGTCTAAGTCCTCGTTAAAATAAAACGTGACAATATGCACCGATTGTAAAGATGTTGTTTTACTCGCTGACGAGTCCGCGCGAGAGAATGCGTTATCCGTCGCGGTGATGCTCCAGAGGAAAACTATGATGGGGTATGCCTAAGGGCACGAGATCATCGGATTCATCGAGAGAAGCCTCCGCTCGAAAAGTGAGGGAGATGGACGTTGTTGCTAATTGGTTGATTTCCATGTTGGTGGTTAGAAAAGGATACTAGCCGCCCTTGAGAGAAAGTTACTCGCGGGAAGTGTCGTACGTGAGAAAAACAGATTTCCCGTATCTCTCCATATTAGGTGATAGATTGAAGGACTGTTAGGACAAAGACTGTTTGTCCGTTTGAAGGACCTTAGTTAACTAAATCCTTAGATTTATTAGTGGGTCTCCAGGCTGGCTCAACATGTACCGCGGAGATGCATCGACATCTGGCAATCATCTTGCCCGAAGAATAGGGTCTGTGTGTGGCGAGCCACTGGGCAGAGGCCCTTGGAATGTTTACTGTCGTGTCCCTACGAATATTTCTTTGTAAGAGAGCTGTACAATTATTCTATACCTCTGTTAGGTAAAACGTTCATCCTGTGACCGCGGCTACGTTCGGCGACTAGACGTCGCCTCGAGCCCAAGCTCATTGTCTCAAGTTTCAGACTATTGTGTTTGGGTTGATTTGTAAAGACTACAGTATTGGGAATTTTCCGAAGGATTCCAAAGGGAGCGACCGGTGTCATTTCATCTCCGACATATAAATGTATGTGTAAGGTACAACTAATTTTATTCTGCAAGATGTTTGGTAATTAATTACTACCAATTGATCATTAAACAAGAAAGATTTATTATCTTAAAGTAAATAATAAATCAATAACATCGACATACCACGTCTCTCACACGATGATGTAAGTTAAGGTGTTAAACATGTACTCAGTGTCGAAAAGACATGTTCTACTTATAAAAATTATTTTGTTAATAAGTTTTTAACAAATAATGAGCGAAGGCTAAAATTTCGAAGCATCATCGTACAAGGGGTGGTTGACAAAATATAAGAAGGTTAAGGTCATTCAAGGTGAGTTCTCTAAATAGCATTTTTACTAGGTCATTAAAGCAAAGTGATGACGTAGACTGATCTAGTTTCCTCTATAACCATACGCGTTCAAGGTTAATTTTTTGGACTCAACTTTTACCATCGGTAGTAATGGTGTGTGTAGAAATAAACATAATCATCTCATTCATCATAAGAACCTTGTAAGAAGATAGCATTTTTCAAATATTACATGTAATGCTGTTTTTCTATTGTATATAGGTAAATATTGGAAAAGTATAATACTGGTTTTGAACTAGCATTGTATGATATTGAAACGAAATTCTAAGTTCTTATGTTTCCTAAAATGTTTCGATCCACGAAGCATGTAAAATTCTGACCGATTGTCTACGATATCAGTATATCGCTTTCATCTTATCATTCTTAACAACGTAAACATACGTACATGTAGGTATATAACGTGCATTTTGAAATAAGTTTTTCAGTTGAACAACCACCAGTAAGAAAATAAGGCGCCTTATACCTTTCCATCCCTTTTCTCCTCGGTTGCTCACGTGAATGGTCCTTTTAATGATAAAGGTACGCGTTGGAGTTGAGATTAGAAGTTCGAAGGTCGGTGGGAGAAGGGAGTAGATGAAAGGGAGGAAAAGACGTTGTATAAAGATGCTAGCTCATTTTGTAAACGATAGACATTAAGTCGAAAAAAAGGACGAAAATGACAGAACAAAGAAACTTTGCACCTGGACAAGTTGTATCTAATCGTAAGTGGGATAACACACCATCTCGTAGAAAATGAGACGCCTGTTTGCAAAAGAATTTGCGCTAATTACGTTGGATATGCATAATGTATCGATGGAGATTGCCGGAAAAATTCGATACAAGAGAGAGTTACGGGAGATTTCGTTTGTTGGAACATTGTTTTCTGGATTTAATTAACATTCAAAGGCACTTATTATCGAGCATTGTATCTTTGAAGCGACTGAGAATTGTAATTTTATAAGTTTTCAGCGTTGTCGATATTTCCTCAAGATCAATAATAATTTTTCTATCTTTTTTATAGAAATGTCATTATTATTTTCAGATTTGTTATTAATTACTGTAGTAAAATTATTTAGGTAAACTCATAAAAAACCAATTACAATACCATGTGTATTTATTGTTCCGGTACGATATCTTCCTTTTACGTGTGAAGATATGGCAGCAACGAGTATTCGATAAAAATAATGCAATGCTCATGTTAGCAGCATAATTTAAACAATCAATGAAACGCGATGTGATTGCGTTAGTAGCAACAAGAGTATTAAGGACAAACATGTTCATAAGTGAAAAATCAGGTGTCTCCTAGTCACAAAACTTACCTATCATACACGTTTCACCACGTTACCTATCATATCAATGTCGGTTGAAGGAAAGAAAGGTATAAAATGTCCTTAAGCAAATTCATTTCCAGAAAGTCACGGGACATTTTACTTGTCGAGTTTCCGAAGCAGTTACAAGTCGACTATATTTTTTCAATTGGCTAGGTATCTACACGCAAAATTGGCGCCCCTCTCCGTTGCCTACTGTAGACAAGCAGCAAAGCAATCCTGCCATTTCTCGGCGAATGAGAGTAACGTAAAAACTCAATGTACCCTTGGGTAACGTTGGCTTAAAACGCCGCATTTATTATTTCGAGAAAAGCGCGATAATATTGCGCGTGAAATTTCCAGCACGGCATCATTGAAAAGTAGTATCGGTAGTCTGACAGCGTAAAGCGTAAAGCGTAAACCGTTCCCTAGTTCTTACCATACACAGCTTCCAGCTAGTACAATTGTAAAATGTGCATCCCCGTTGTAAAACGCTCGAGGCCGCATCTCCCTCGGTGCGTATATTGCAAGTAATGCCGTGTAAATACAGGACGATATTAAAACTGGTGCGAATTCCCGTGGAAAGCGACGTGTATATCCTTTAGGAGAGGATCTTTTAGCTTGTCCCCGATGAGAAGTCAAAACAAATATTTGCCACGTACTGGCCAATCTCTGTTATTTGCATGCGCCCTGACTCGCGCACAACAACGACGATATATATTGGTTTGCCTACTGAAATATTCGATCGTCTGCCAGCCAGTGTAAATCTCATTTATAATAATGACGGCATGCGTCGATTCTTTATTATTTTTGTTATCGATGTTCGTTTTTGCTTTAGTAGCATTTCCATCAACACTAGTTTGACCAAATTCTATATTTGATAAACTACCCATGACTACGCTATAAAACTTGTATCAAAAAAATCAAGGGACATGACAAAATACACAATGATAAGCCTTCATCCTAGTATGAATTTTGCATACAATTACTCAAATCCTCAAAACTGCATTGTAATAAATGTACAAAATGTCTATGAACGAATTGGCTACTTTGACCACACTCGCAGCTTTAATAAATTATATTTGAATGAAATATATAATAATGAATTTGTTTTGCTAATTCCAGAATGTACCTTTTGAGTACATAGTATATATAAGTTCCTTTTATTATCATTTCTTTTGCTATAAATACTTTGTTTCTTGCTTTTTNTTTCTTAGTTCACTTTCGATAATTATATACTCATATAAAAATTTGAAACCAATTGCTTCACGGAAAACGCTCACGAAACTTTGATTTTTTTCAACACTGTTTTTCCAGTTCCGGCCTTGTTTACAGGCATTCTGTAAACTATTTATTTATAATTCTACTATGCGTATGTATTTTCTTCGATTTTCATTACAATATTTGACACGTCCTTTGACTTATTCTTATAAAACTAATGGCTACGAGTTCATTTAAAACTCTGAATGACTGCATCGTACTTATTCAGACTCCTACTTTTATTTCTTTATTTAAATATTCTTTTATTCTTAGCCATCATAAAAAACGTTGCGATCTATTTATCGGAGCTGGATAAATTGTATTTATAGGAAATCATTCCTGCGTTATTTAGTAGGAAAAATGAAATGAACGGATGATTGGAACTTTATTATGGGGAATATAAGAACCTGGAGATCTAAAAAGATACGGTGAATTGATATCTTTTTTCCCTACAAGTATTTCGTAAAGGATCAAGATATTTATAGGAATCTTTAACCAACATCTTAACTCTGTATTCATATTCTTCTTATTACGTAAATATACAAAATGGCGGAGTGGTATATTATCTGACCCTATATTTAGCGGAACCTTGTTTGCTCGTATGCAGTGATAAATGTGACTAGGTTGTAAGATGTAAAAAATTTCGATGCGAACTTATACAAAAATAGATTATCTCCAAATGTGGCTTTACGATTTTGCTATAATCTTGGAAAATAAGAAAATGGCGGGTTTTTAAGTATAAAATTTTATTTTTCGCTGAAAAAATCAACTTTAAGTGATTATGAAAATTCAACGAATTAAGATATCAAGAAAATTATACGCTACGTTGTAGATAATTTTACGCAGGATAATGTGCAAAAATTTCAAATCAATCGGACGAAGAGTTTCAGAGATGTATTGAATGCAATATCGAAAAATAAAGTTCCAACAAAAACGCGTTTCAAATTCTAAGTTAATCTTTCTTTAAAATAAAAGAATGCATTCGTATTCAGTATTATAACTTTACTAGAACTTTATTTGCTAGAATCAAAATGCCCTTTCACCACAGTATTTTCTACACATATCAAACTTTAAAAAAATTTCAAACGTATTCGATAATTTGAACTCAGCATAGTTACACATTCCCTTAAGTAATTGGGTTAAAAATAATACGAGTTCTAAAAGTAATACATATATTAGAAAATATTCGATATTATCATCCTGACACTCGAAAATCCTTAAACCATTTTCTAAAATCCTTATCATTCTTAGAAGAGCACGTAGGGACAATAAATCCATAAAGCCAACAGATGTAGCAGAATTTGTAATGAACTTTAAAACGATGCCCAAAATTATCCTAATCTCTTTTAGGAGACACAATCAACATATTTACAGGCTTTAGAATGTTTATTATCTTCACGCACGCCTAAATGAAATTTAGAGAAATTTGACTTGTGAAATTTTACTATACGAAATGTTTTAAATTGCCATGAAAGTTCAGTGTGAAAAGGTCGACGCAAATTAACGAATACAATATAAATATTATTATCGTCATCGTCATCGTCATCGTCATCGTCATCGTCATCGTCATTATTGTTGCTGTTGTTATTATTATTATTATTATTATTATGAACATTTTGTTTTCTGCAATTAATTACGAACTAAGCTTGTGACATAACATATCAAGTCACAAATACTTATAAAAAGAAAATAATAGATATACCGAGTGATACATAGAATGATTTAGAAATCCAATTACCGATATTGCAATTACTAGCATTAAGAAATTATAATTATTTGTACAATAGAATAAACTATAACTAAATTTTCATCCGAGAATAAATTATATACTATACTCATACCTTATACATTATGTTACGCGCCGAATCTTACTATAGGCCCTGTTCCTAACCGTCTCCCTTGGTACTACAGTGTCGCAGACGGATCGTTTTACATATTTTTTTTTTTTTTTTTTTTTACTTGGTAGACTATTTACAATTAATTCTCATTGAGAAGTAAATTATTTTGGCGTGGTACTGTAACTTGGGTTATAAGAGTTTATAGTATGTTTGATTCTAATGGGTATTGTCTTTTTAGTCTGCAGATCTGATCCGTTGTATCTAGTAATTGGATAACTAATGGGTTGTGATGGTTGTTAACTCTTATATTATATCTGTTTCAGAACTTGGAAATTTCTTCTATGACTGTGGGTATCTTAAGGTCGCGATGTATTGTTTCGTTGGTAACATACCAAGGTGCATCTATTAGGGACCTTAGAGTTTTTGATTGGAATCGTTGGAGAGTTTCTATGTTGAAATTACTTACTGTTCCCCATAGTTGGATTCCATAGGTCCAAACAGGTTTTAATATGACTTTATATAGCGTTATTTTGCTCTGCATGTTTAAGTTGGAGCGTCTGCCAATGAGCCAGTAGAATTTTTTTAGTTTTGTTTTCAATTCGTTGGACTTCTCTACGATGTGCCGTTTCCATGTCATTCTTCTGTCCAGAATCATGCCCAGATATCTGACTGTATCTTTGTTTGGAATTGGAATATTATTTATGGTCACCTGTGGGCAGGATTGTTTTCGCAGCGTGAAAGTTATATGACTGGATTTATTTTCATTTATTTTGAAGCGCCATTTGTGGTGAACCACTTTTCCATAGAGTCGAGACCCCGCTAGAGAGTTGAGCGGGCAATTATCGGGTCTGAGTGGGATGCTAATAAAGCTGTATCATCAGCAAATGTTGCTGTGGTTATCTCTGTTAAGGTTGGTAAATCGGCAGTGTAGATGGTAAACAGCAGTGGTCCGAGGACACTGCCTTGGGGTATGCCACGTTCTATTGGGAATGTTGCGGTTATAGCGTCTAAGTATTTAATCATGAACAGCCTATTGGTTAGAAATGATTTTAAGGTGGAGTAGTAGGTGTGTGGTAGGATTTTCTTTAGTTTGAACAAAAGTCCTTCATGCCACATTTTGTCGAACGCCTGCTGAATGTCCAGGAATACCGCAGAGCAATATTTCTTCTTTTCTAAGTCTTGACAGATTTTATGAGTTAGACGATGAATTTGCTATATCGTAGAATGTTGCTTCCGAAAACCAAATTGATGATCTGGCACTGTTTTCAAATTACCTAAGAGTGGAAGGAGTCGTTTCGTTAGCACCTTCTCAAATAGTGTAGACAAAGTGGGTAGAAGGCTAATTGAGCGATAAGAGCTAGTTTCGTGTATTGGTTTTCCAGGTTTAGGGATAAGAGTAATTAATTATATTTTCCAAGACCTAGAATAGTATTCAAGGCGAAGAATTTTATTAAAAATAGAAGTAATGAGAGCAATCTCTTTTATGGGAAGCTTCGTTACTTATCTGATCATGTCCCGATGCTTTCCTGGGATTTAGACGACGGTTGAATTCTGTAACTTCCAGAGAAGAGAAGGGTTCAATAGGAGGAGAAATCTGGAAGGGAGAGTGCAAATATTCCGTTATTTCGGCGGCATTAGTTAAGCGACTTGCAAACAAGTTGGCTTTTTGTATAGGGCTACGCGCCCATCCACCTTGCGGACAGCGAATTGGAGGGATTATTTGCGGAGGACGAGTGAGTTTCCTTCCATAGTGAGTAGTTGAAGTCAGCTGTGGGAGACAAATTGGCAAGATATTTTTGAAAACAGTCATATTTGTAATTTTTAATGATTTGCTAATGTGGTAATTGGACCATGCCAATCTTCTATCGCTACATTTGTGGCTTGGAGGTAGTCCTTCCGGAATGATGGAAGCACATAGTGTTTTATGCTGGTATTGATGATAATTCCGGTGCCGTCGTGGGCCTTTCCACTGGGATGTTGGGTGTGGTAAAAATTATAACCATTTATTTTCAGGTAATTTTTATCGATGAAGTGAGTTTCAGACATGAGCATTATGTCAATTTCTTGTTGTTCTAGGAAGAGTTCTAATTCGTATTTATGCTGAGGTAGACCGTTAGCATTCCAAAGAGCTATGCGTATTGGTTTTATTTTACGTCGGAGCGTGTTAATTTGTCCACGATGATTGTAAGCAGTGATTAAGCAAGTTATTATCACTATAGATTTTTGATCTGCTTTGGTTTCCTTGAACTACCTGTACATAAGAGGTTGAAAAAGTAGCGAATTTTTGTGGATTAGGTGCTTAGTTGGTTAGGTCCATAACTCTGGGTTTGGGGTACTTATTATTATACAAGGTCTTGTAGGTTGTGCAACATTTATAGTTCGCAGGATGCTCTCCTTGACAGAGGATGCACTTCGCAGGTGTTTAGGGATTTAGCGCACTGATCTGCAAGGTGAATACCTGCACATTTAACGCAGCGGTGATTGTGGTTACAATATTTTTGCTTGTGACCTTACCTTTGGCACCTTTTACATTGAACTATCTCTCTTTTTATAAAAGGGGGTTCAATCTTTACTACCGAATTCATTAAACGATTGATATTATAAGCTTCTTTGTTGCTTGGTTTTTGCTTTAAGTCGATTAAGAATAAGGATAGCGGGTTTTTTGTGATTCTATGTCTTATATTGCTAATATTGGTTACTTCATGGCCATGATTTAGGAGTTCAAGTTTCAGTTCTTCTAAGTTTTCTGAGTGGTGGATATTGCGTAGTACCCCACTCGAAAAGGTCTTTTCTAGTCTCAATTGGTATGTGTGGAAGTTTGCGTTCAGAGTTTTTAGTAACTTTGTTAATTTTCTGTAGGAGTCTGGGTTGGCCGGCAGGATTTTAACCTGATTGTTTTTAATTTTTAGAATGTAGTCCTCTTTGTTAATTTCTTTCTCGATGGATTTTGTCATTGTTTGGATGTCGATAACATCATTAATAAAGATTGCTGGAGGGGGGGGGGACTTTTCTTTGTGTGTTGATTTGTTGATGTTTCAACTACGTCCATAGAATTGTCTGTTGATTCTAATATTGCGTATCTGTTGTAGGTGGTATTGCGACTTGTTGACGGTTCATTCTGACTAGTGTTTACATTTTTTTGACTAAATCAAGCTTATGTTTTTTGATGCTGTTGGTGTGGTTTGAAAGGTGGGATATATTATCCTTTTGCCACGGAGGAGGTAGAACGGTGCGGTTATAGTTTTGCATACCACAATGCATGCGGTGTCAGCAATACGGGCATACCAAAAACTACTGCAACAGAAACCCGGCGTGCGTTAAATGCGCAGAGAAGCACCTAACAACGAACTGCCCATACGAGGGAAAAATAAATGACGTAAAGTGCTACAATTGCGGTGGAAATCACCCAGCTATCTACAAAGGCTGCTCAATTAGAAAACAATTACAACGCAAACTGTTTCCGCCGCTTCGAAACAGGACATATAATAACTATCACATACAACAGGATAGCGCAGAAATCGAGACACCAACAAACGTACACCACGTAATGAAATCCAATCACAACAACACCAACACCCCTGGACGCCGAAGCTACGCACAAGCAACCAAACAAACAACACCCATAGACAACCAAAACCAGAACAATAACACCAACGACGCTACAGAAATCAAAGAACTCCTAAAACAATCCATCAAAAACACTGAAATGCTAACAAGAATGATTAGCGAACAAAATGCAGTACTCAGACAGCAAACACA